>JAYJMH010050425.1:25245-36818 GCA_036873815.1 Phacellophora camtschatica | reverse complement strand
CAACCCCAATTTAAAACTAGAGAACCAAAATCGAAAATGTATGGATTTAACACTATATCATACAGATGTAGAGAAATTTGGAACTCAATACCAGAAAATGTAAGAAAATCACAGACATTAATTATTTTCAAGAATCAAATGAAAATATTCAAACATTCAATTGCACATGCAATTTTGTGCTAACATTACGTTCAAAACGTTGGATACCTATAATACATTCCCTATGTAAATCTCTATTATAACTTGGCATATTTTCGTATATTATTTTTCGAGTTTCTTATCTTATTATGTATTACTATTATGTTACGTTGTAGTTGGTATAATTTAGTTAGATTTCTTATTATTATAATTAAACCAACTTTAAAGAAAGTAAATAAAATAAAATAAAAAACTAACCCCTAGATCCTAGATGGTATTAACTACTCAAAATACCCCCAAGTGGTAATACAATATCCATAAATTGTGCTATTTGGTAGCTCTCTTTGCGCTTCTTTGACACATTCTTCCGTTACACATTATTGTTTTTTTTTTGGCAAATATCGAATATTAAAAATTTGAATAGTATTATTATTATTATTTAAGTTTTGTTTTCGAACTTGTAAGTATTATAGATGTAGCATGTTCATGTGCACACATCCTAGTATATTGAATTTTCACGAAATGTTCGCCTTTGGGAGTATGACATTTTAGCTGGTGCTCCATCAGCGATGACACTGAAGACAATCTTTCTCTCTTCTCGTTGTTCGCTTTGCAAATGTCGTCAACGCCCAGAGCAAGTTGACAAGAGAGTATTTCCGAAAAGACGACAAACCACTGTTTTTAATGCTGAAAGATGCCATTTTGAACAAGCGAATGCAAAGTTGAATTTGTGGGCTTGCTAAAAAAGAGAATTTCATGTGAATGCTAAAATCCGAAGTGCTTCATCACAGCCTTCCAAGATGCCTGTCGAGTGTTGTCTTTCGGAAGAAGCCAAAGAACAGAAAAGGATAAATGACGAAATTGAACGTCAAATTCGACGAGATAGACGCGATGCAAGGCGTGAATTAAAACTTCTCCTTCTAGGTGAGTTTGACGTTTGATTTTTGGCTAAGTTGATTTTTAATTCTTTGCCATTTTCGGGTCAAGCTTTTAGGATCAGATGTTTTTTTGATACCTGGACTTCTTTCCATTTGAAATTGATTTTTTTTCGCTTTTTTGGGTTGTCAGCAAAAAAGTTCAGTTGAGCTGCGAAAACTCTTGTGAAATTTATCTTGCACCAACTTTTTGTTATTTTAAAATACATTGCTTTTCAACATTGCCTCGAAAAGTTTTTTCATCTGAGTGAGTTCTGCGCGAACACAGCAGCTTCTCGTGTGCCTGTGTTTATTTATTTTTTCTCTCGACTTGACAACGGCCATTTTCGCCTTCTTCTTGCACAGATACGGATAGCAAATGTTGGCTAGCCCCGGTTTTTCAGTTAGCTGATTGTAAAAAGGAAGGAAAACTACCCTTTTCCATCTCAATAAAACTGAAATGAGCTTTAAAAATGATATTTTTGATATTGTAAATTAAATTTTCTGTCAAGCCCTCTCCCAGGATGATGGATGGCTGCTTTGGTTGGACTTTATTGACACCTTGTACAAAATAAATTGGGGTGTGGAGGAGGGGCTTAAATCAAGGGGGCTTGTTGTGGACTTTTTATTGTGAAATTTTTGGTTCATTTTCTGAGGTTTAATGGCATTTATAATTACAAAAACATTGCAATTTTCTATGCATCATGTTTTTTGGACATTTTCATTTAGCCACCTAGATACCCCCCTATAAAATGTCCAATTGTAAATTCCGATATAAACTCATCTAAAACCTTTTGTGTTGTTAGTTTTACTAAGGGCCTCCATCTTAAACTTTCGTAAACTTGGGAAAGATCTGGTTCTACAATTTTCTTTGTTTGAAAACTTTCTTGCAGTCACAACCACTTTGTTTGAAAACTTTCTTGCAGTCTCACCTTTTCTATTGTTTTATCATGGTTTTAGTTAATTGCCTATTGTTTCAGATGGCGTTTGCTCGCTACTATGTGTGCAGCCCATTTCAAGGGTGTTTTCCAATATGGACAAACTGCAATTGTTCATAGTGTTGCTGTGGAGGAAATTAATATGTGTTTGACCCCTTGCCCATTTTATTATAGAGAGCAGAATATAAGGTACTGGATGCTGAACTTTTAGGGCTGACTGAACATCAAAAAGTTAAAACATAGGAATATGAAAAAAACTTTTCACTCTGCATTTCGAATGTGAGACCCTTTCTTAAAAAAATAACTCAATTTTAAAATGCTAAGACAAAATCTTTTTTTCTTTTCTTTGTTAGTTTGCAAAATTTGTGACATTACAGCCAAATAATTTTAGAACAATTATGTTTATAAATATACATATGATCTTGAAAAAGGGAACAGTTTACCAAAGTTCTTGCCTTCTCACATCTGATGATTGTTGGAAAATGTTGATGTTCCCAGTCTAGCCTGGTCATAAGATTTTCAGGAGGTGAGAACTGAATATTTTACAGTCCTGGGGAGATATTCCTATATGGGTTTGCTGGAAACAATCAGAAAGCAGACTTTGAACAGAGAAATTTGGTTTTCTAGAGGGGCAATCAACAGCTCTTGTTGAGCATTCAGGGGGAGCTCAGATGGTAGATAGCTATAAGTACTCTCAAATAGCCAGGCCTCCTCAACCAACCTCCATAGAGAGACTGACGGGATAAAATTTCATAAGATCTCATCATGATGTTAATGGAACCTGTTGCTTATAAGTTGATGCAATTTGTTGCTTTTAAAATATAGATTTCACATTCTTCAAGGCAGCAGCAGAAATTTCAGTAAAGCTAACCATAAAAGTTTTACTCTTTCTGTTTATTTTGATTTGACCAACCATGCTTGAGAAACCATGCTTCATGCTTGACTGACCCTTTTATTGTTAATGTCACAAGGAAGGTGTCATGTGTATTGTGAATCACATTTTCCTGCAGCTTGAACCTTCCTATGTGTGTGCGAAGGGGACCAAGGCTTTAAGGTTTTACATCCAACCTGTTATTTTCTTGCACAATATACATCCAATTCGTTATTTCTTTTTCCTGAAGAGCATCTCTTGTCACATTTATAACATTGTTAACGACAGCAACTTAGATATCGAGAGATCTGTAACATACTTTTAGCCTATCAAAGCAATAGCTCTTGTGACTGCACACATCAAATGATGAAGCTTGTTAGATTGAAAATTGAATTCTGAAGTACAAGATCTGAATCTCATTTGTCTTTTTGGCATTACTTCACCACAAGTTTGTTTTGGTATATAAATATTTTTGTGCCACGCAGTGGCTAAACAAACCCACTGTATAAACTTGTATTTTCATTAAATATATTTCCAGCTTACTTTCTGATCCAGGAAGACCGTAAACATGTTTTGTTTTCAACACAGTCTCCGTCACAGTCATGATAAATCTATTGGGAATTATTCTTTGGAAATTGAATTGTTTCTTTTGTTTCCTAATAAAAGCGTGATAGCGAAACCTGTGTGTTTTTACAATGTAAAATGTCCATACTGTGTGTCCCAAGTTGTGGAGGAGCTCAAGTTTTGATACATTTTTGTATAGAAAAGTGATATAGAAAAGGTTTCTATAACAACCTGAAGTTTTATAACACCCTTGTTTGGCAAAATTGATTCAAGAATTGCTGAATTACACCAAATGAAAAAGCAAATTTTGTGTTTCTGCAAAACCATGACGTGACCATGATGAGTGTCAAAATTATGTGACCATTACAGATGAATTTCTGATTGCATTTTGTTTACTTTCAGTGGAATTCCATTTATGAGAGATAAACGTTTGCATTTCACATTCTGAACCAATCATCACAAAGGAATTTAGATTTACTCATTAGTCAAAATATTCAACTGCTTTGGAGTCATGTCATAGATTCTCATAAAATGTTCTCCTTGACCATTTTCAGTTCACTATACAAAACAGTCAAAATGAAAGAAAAAAAAATTTAATAAATTGTATGGGAGAATTTCTCAAAGGAGGGAAAAAGGAGGGATCAAAAAATTATCATTGAAAATAAAGTGGGTTTATCTATGTAACTAATTATAGGGTAAAGCAACATCAAATTAGGCAAGAGCTTTTTCTCTTGTTTTCTTGGTGTCATTGCCATAACAAAGTATTTGATTAAAATCAAGCATTTAGTCTGTGAGTTATTACTAAGAATTGAAAAAACAATTATTTATAAGTACTTTTTTTTATAAGAAACATGGCTCAACTTGTGAAATGTTCTTAATTTTGGACCATTATTGAATAATTTTCATTAGTAAAAGTTTTTAATTGTCTATAAAAAATTCTCGGAAATTTTACAAATTTAATTTTATGGAAAATTAAAAACTCTGTAATAAACTTTTACTATTTTTTGTACTGGGCCAAAATTGAGAAACCTCACTGCAGAATTAAGAAACCCCACCTCACTGCATTAAAATGCTAGTCAATCATCTAACATCATGTCCACCCATTGAAATCATTAAGCATTGTGTAATCTTCACTAAACGTTTTAAAAATTTCTTAGCAGTTTTTTATTCACTTGTAAAAGTTTCCTGAATTTTTGTTGGTTTCACCAGTGAGTTTATTATAAAAAGTTTCTTATTAAAAAACATGTTTACTCAGTTATTAGTATCTTTTTGTTTCTACCGGGTGTCCCAAAAATCCGTAGCCTTTTTTAGGACACCCGGTATATGTACGTAACTTGAAGTTTGATACCTTGGTTGGAAAAACACGAAACACACATTGGAACACGCATGAGATTATAAAAATAGCACACTGTGATTTGACTGTACTTCTGTGATTCATTGTACGCATGGAATTTTGCTCAAGAAACAGACTACTCTGAGTTACGGCATTTGAATCTTTGAATGGTGGGGCTTGTTGTTCTTGACCAAATTGAATAACATTTACACCTCGCGGCATTGTTCGAGTGGGACATTGGCCATTTTAATTAAGGTTGCTAAAAGGAAATGAATTTCACGTTCTGTTTTTGTAAAAATAGCTTTTGTAGGTCACTCTAAGTGCCGATCTGTTCATTAAGATTTTTATGTCGTGCACAAAATGGAAGTTGGAGAAACATTTTGGGTTTCTTTTATGGGACAGTAAGAACCTGCCAACAAGAGACTCAACTGGTTACTTGATATTTTGACAAGTTATATAGAATTGGGCTGATGGATATTGCCAATAATTTGATAGAGAAGTCATAGCAATATGATTACTCCTGCTGGTATCTAAAATGATTTCCATCATTAAATCGTTCAATGAATTTTCAAAATTAATTGGTAAATTTTTGCCAAAAATCAGCCTGTGGTTTCTTGTATAAATCAGTTTCTCATTGGCGGGTTGTTACTGTTTGAAAAGTCTCAATTGATATTCTGATAACGACCATAAACGTCATAATTGTGTGGTCATTACAGGTGAATTTATCAATTTATCAATTGATTTTGTTAACTTTGAACTGAATTCATTTGAAGTCTACATTTACAGAGATGAGCACAGCCGAAAAATATTTTGCAGAAATCAAAAGATTTTTCGGCTGTGCTGGATGAGTAGTTTATGTCTTGAATCAACCATGGGAAAGAAAAGTAGTTTTTCTCAATGAAATCAAAATATTCAACATAACTGTTTCGAAGTCCCAGGGAGAGGGGCAGGGGGGCAGGGTTAATATTTGATTGCCTTTCCCGGGGTGAAAGGGTTCATATTTTACCCGAAAATATAGGATTTCACATTTTTACAGCCAAAGTTATATTTTTTGATGAAAGCATTTTTCAGACCTAAATTATCGAAATCAAATTTTCAGACTTAAATTATCGAAATCGAAATTTTCAGACCTAAATTATCAAAATCGAAATCACAAACACAAAGATATATAGGACAATTTTTGAGAAGTACACTGGAAAGACCATCATCTGGCTTAAAATGTGGCGTAGAAACCAGCAGAGCCCAGGGGGCGTGTGGTCCTCTACCTTTTTCGCAAAGTAACTTAAGTGCCCCTTTTTTGTCTGAAGAGTGCCCTTTTCCTATAAAATATATAGCCAATTTTGTCCCTGTTTATGAAGATTTTGTCTGAATGGTCTCAAACAAATTTGCCCATTTACATGCTGGCTAACACTAACAAGTTATTTTTCAGTACTTTACGTACGTTCCCAAGAAAACAAAAAAAGTCCCCCTTTTTCTTCTCGTTCCTCAACTTTTGAAAACGTTCCTCCGCCCCCAAGGAACGTTAAAATTTTGGTTCTCCCTGGATAAAATTCAGCGATTTTTCAGCTTATTTTTTCAACCAAGGTACCAAATTTTAAGTTGGTGTCTCTTATGTTACATTCTGCCAAAGATTAATACATATTGATTCTAAAACTCCTCTACGATAGCTTTGCAACGACGTAGAATTTTTTTTTGAAACACTTCAGCATAGAAAGCGCATATATTTTTTGGCGAGTGGCCTTTTCGCAAGCCCAGATTGCAGCCTTTTTCCGAACACCTAATTTTATCAAACACCCCAGCATTGAAAGCGCGTATTTGTTTTTGGCGCGTGGCCTTTTTGCAAGCCCAGATTGCATATGTGTGGCCTTTTTCGGAGCACCTAGTTTTATGAAACACCCCAGCATAGAAAGCGCATATATTTTTTGGCACGTAGCCTTTTTGCAAGCCCAAATTGCACATGCGTAGCCTTTTTCGGAACACCCAGTTTTATGAAACACCCTTACATAGAAAACGCATATATTTTTTGGCACGTAGCCTTTTCGCAAGCCCAGATTGCTTATGTGTAGCCTTTTTTGGAACACCCAGTCTTATGAAACACCCTAGCTTAGAAAACGCATATATTTTTTGGCACGTAGCCTTTTTGCAAGCCCAGATTGCATATGTGTAGCCTTTTTCGGAGCACCTAGTTTTATGAAACACCCCAGCATAAAAAGCGCATATATTTTTTGCCACGTAGCCTTTTTGCAAGCCCAGATTGCACATGCGTAACCTTTTCAGATTGCCAATGTCTCATTATTCAATTAACTGAAAGATGACATTGAAGGATGTTCAATTAATTCTTTATGGCCGGCCTTTGTCACAAAATTACATTGGCATAAATTATACCAATATGTTATCATTCATTAAGATTGAATGATACTATTGAAATGCTGTTTAATTAATTAATTATGGCTTACTATTACTTTGAATAAATAACAACATCAGGAAATAATAGCAGGTGAATTGTCATGGCTAATGAGATCTTAACCAGAGAATTGTGATGGATGAACAAACGAGGATTTTGTGTTTTATCCCAACCTTGTTCTCAAGAATATTGCCCTGTGAACGAGGTTGGTTGGATCCAGCTGTGAACTTGTTTACATTTAGAGATTAGCCAATCACATCACAGATTTGTCATCACATGCTCATGAACACTGTATATTGATTGGATATTTTCAGATTATAAACAAAAGAAAAATCATTCTGTTATTCAGTGTTTTCACCAAGAAATGTTTAGTTTTATCATTTACTTTTTTTATTTACTTTTTGCAGAATAAAATAGAATAGTGTTGAAAGGAAAGTTTGGAACCGAAGTGTTGAAAGAAAAATTGAACGAATAATTTCACGAGATTATACTCATTTCGTGTTGCTTGTTGTTCCGAATTCGTCGTTGCCAAAGTGACCACATACGGGATACTTAAGGGAACGAAGCGACCGGGAAAAAAGTCTCAACAAAAAACAAGCAGCAATAAACATATTATTATAAACATATTCTAAGGACTGTAAATTCTTATAGCACCACCAGTCGCAGCTGACTTGCCCCATTCAATAAGTATAGCACTAACCAAATTACTGACTTTCACGAAGGAGCCTACACATGTAAAAAACCTCGAGGCCACGCTCTTACGCGGCATCTCGCGGGAGATATTTTCAAGACACTTTATATGCAACAAAACGAATATTGTTTGATTTTGATTCGCGTATTGCGTCCAAAATAATATTAAATGGGATAAGACATGTTTGTCTAATGCATGTTATAAATAGCATATCACAAGCAAAGATATTCGTTTCATGAAGATGAAGTAGACGCTGCGTAGGAGCGTGACCTTGAGGCTTGTAGACATTAATGTATTTATTTGGCATGGGATTGCAACTCCACTCTAATCATCCTGATCACAACAATCACTCTAATCAGTCTAATCATTCAAAATTTGATCATCAATAAGAACCTGACATTATGATGTCTGTGTTGGGGCTCTGGATATCAGAACTCACGCCAGAGCTTTTATCCCATGCTTTAAAACGCTAACGTGAATATTTTAAGTTTTACGTAAATTTTTTTCAAGTAAATTTATTTTCAAACTGAAGTAAATTTAAAATTTAAAATATTAAACTTTAATAAATGTAAGTAAAGTTAAATTTTAGATAAAAATATATAATTAAATTTTGAATATTAAATTTTACTAAGTTTTATTAATCACACCAGAGATTTTATCCCATGCATTAAAACGCTAATATAATTTTTTTAAATTTTACGTAAGAAACTTGGCTTTGGGATCTGCAGTGGCGTTTCTTAATTTGCGTATAGTGTGTATAATAAAGGTTTTTTTTACAGAGTTTCTTATTTTTTCATAAAATTAAGTTTGTATAATTACCGCTAATTCATTTAGAATCTAGCTTTTCGAGCCAAGAAAATCACTAAAAGAAACCTAAACATAGACCAATACTGTATTATTGTAGGCCTGAACTGAGTGAATCTAATCAACCAATCAATATCTTCTTAGCACGCTCCTCCGCAGCGACTTTCTTTTTGGGTGTTATGTTTATTAGTCAAATTGTATGCGCAAAAAATATTCTTCAACAGTTTCTATGGAGGATGAAATGTGACGGGGGTAAGATTAAAATTAAAAATAGTTAAAATGACGCTGCGGAGGAGCTTGATCTTCTAAGGCAACACAATAATTTCTGTCATTTAAAAATTTGTGTTGATTTAAAAACCTGAAAAGGACCAGTTATCTTTTCTAGTAGAGTTTCTTAATTTTCTAGAAGAGGCTACTACAGTCTCAGATGAGCGGCTTCTCATGAAAAATTAGTGTAGTCTATTTTATTTTATTTAACTTTGTCAAGACAAATGGATGGAATAGCCTTTTCGAAATTTTTTAAAACATTAAATGGTTAATATTTACAAATCGATAAACAATTTCTTGAATTGTATCTGGTAACCTCTCCAAGCCAGGAAATGCAGCTCATTGTGGTCTTGTCGATAGCCAAATTTTGTGTATAGTCATGTAGTCAAATCACCTTTCTCTTATCCCCATATCTATGACATAGACCTAGGCGAACATACAAACATAGACATAGACAAACATAGACATATACGAACATAATCGTAGACAAACATAGACATGATAAAACGTAGACATGGAAAAACATAGACATGGAAAAACATAGACATGGACAAACATAGACATGGACAAAAATAGACATGGACAAAAATAGACATAGACAAACATAGCCGTAGACAAGCATATACGTAGACAAATATAGTCAAACATAGGCATAGACAAACATAGACACAGACAAACATAGACACAGAGGAACATTGACATAGCCAAACATAGACAAACATAGACATGGACAAACATAGACCTGGACAAAAATAGACATAGACAAACATAGACATAGACAAACATAGTCAAACATAGACATAGACAAACATAGAGACAGATAAACATAGACACAGAGAAACATTGACATACCCAAACATAGACAAACATAGACATGGACGAACATAGACATAGACAAACATAGATATATGCTATTATTAAGATTTTGTGATTCGTATCCTTGGGGTGAAATTAAATTGTTTCCTTTTCTTGATGGATTTATCTTTGTGTAAACAGGAACAGGAGAATCTGGAAAGAGCACCTTCATCAAACAAATGAGGATTATCCATGGCCAAGGATATTCGGAAGATGATAGGCGAGGATACAGCAAGCTTGTTTTTCAAAACATATTTCAGGCAATACAGGCACTTGCGCGTGCCATGGATATGTTGAAGATACCGTATGCCAAGCCGGACCCAAACGAGGTATGTATGTGTATATGACTTTGTTAAGTAAAAGATTTTGTACTGAAAATAATGAATGATTTATGGGACAGGGTTCACGAAATGTATTAACAGGGGGAGTTGGAAATTTCTGGAAATTTCAATTAGGGGGGGGGGTTCTGAATTAGCGGGGGGTTGGATTTATGCAATCACATATAAATTAATGAAATCAAAAAGTTATTAGAAAAATTTATCACAGTTTGGCTATTTTCCACTAGCAATGAAGTGACAAACCAAAATTAATTGGCAGGGGGTCCTAATAAGAGCGAGGGGGTTGGAAAAATTATTTTTTTAAATTAATTAATAAGAGCGAGGGGGTTAGAAAAATATTTTCAAAAATTAATTAATGGGCAATTAGGCACCTAAGAGTACTCATATGTATGTGTGCCCTCAACAAGATAAACTACATAGTCCAACGGCAGAAAATGTCAATACCTCACAGGGAGGCACCCTTTACATTTAGTCATGGCAAAGAAAGCTATATTAAATATATATATGATTTCCATAAGCATTTAAATTATTTTCAGGGAGTAATGAGTTATGCAACATTGCTATCACATTCGTACTCCCCTGCTAAAGTATACTTATCAAGTGATTTGTACAGAAGTTTAGATTTTTTTCAGGGAGTAATGAGTTAAGCAACATTGCTATTACATTTGTACTCACCCTGCTGAAGTTAATTTGACATCCGTCAAAACCGCCCATTTTGATGATGACATCCCTACTGGAGGATTATCTACACTTTCCACCGATTAAAAAATATAAAATCTCTGAAAATATGCCTAGAATATTTTTTCCGCTAATTATCGGAGCATCATTTTCTGCTTAAAAGTACACGAAGTTGCTGTAATCTCATTGTTTTCTCAAATTTACTCTTGTGGCTTCACATTCAATGGTATTATCCATCAAAGCTCTTGCGGTTGTTTTTCCTCTCATTAACAGGTTGAGAAAATTTCTTGTTTGAAATAACGTTTGAATATATACAGCATCATAGTTCGTATTTCACAACAATTTCAATAAATATATCGACGAGAAGACTTTTCAAAAAAATATTTGCATAAAAATACTTGAAATGTTTTTTTTATGTAAATGCCAAGCTACCACAGAAAGAAATGAATATTATTCTTTATATGTCTCAAAAAGATTAGTTCAGTGATCCGCAAAGACTTCACAAAGTCCACAAAGTCAAACTTCGACGGCAGTTCAGTTTGTAAAAATTATTTGTAAAGTGAAGATTTCTCCCTTTTTTCTTACACAAAATCGGCGTGGGAAACTTTAGTCCGAACTTGCTCCCCTCTCCCTTAGTCAAATACAGTACGAACCTGCCAATAAAAAACCGGTTTTTGAAAATCAGCCTGTCTGGTTTCTTAACACTTTGTCAAGTTCGATAGAGTTTGCTTGATGCACGCTGCCAAAAATGTGATTGAGAAGTCACAGCAATGCTCCT
>JAYJMH010050425.1:12593-25145 GCA_036873815.1 Phacellophora camtschatica | reverse complement strand
CTATTATCTGAAATAATAAATCTATTATCTCTATTATCTGAAATAATAAATCTATTATCTCTATTATCTGAAATAATAAATCTATTATCTCTATTATCTGAAATAATTTCCACCTTTTAAATTTACTCTTTTAACCAATTTTTAAAAATGGTTTGTAAATTATTGCAAAAAATCAGCCTATGGTTTCTTGCAAGTCAGTTTCTCATTGGCGGCTTCTTACTGTTTAACCGTGTTATTTGTTTGTTGTTTTAATTTATATATATTAAGTAGGTAATAAGCTTGTCAAATATCGTTTTGGAACAATCTGAATGCTTTTCAGGGGTATAGACTTCAGTCACATTTTTTATTTTTTAGCAATTTGCAATAACAGTACGAAGTGTGAATCATGAAGCTGTCACCTCTTTGGAGGAGCAGCTCGCTCCAATGATCGAAGAATTATGGCTAGACAAAGGGATTCAAGAGGCGTACGATAGACGAAGAGAATTTCAATTATCAGATTCTGCTAAGTAGTAAGTTGAGTTGTATTTTTAACATATGCAAATGCAAACTAATGCAGGGCCGGCCTCACAAGGGGTGTATGTGTATGGGTGTGATGGGGGGGGGGGGGGGGTGACATTTCTGGAAATGTAAAACGATATTTACTCAGCGATTTTACCTCATCTGGCAGTACAGTCGGCAAAGTTGAGCTCACCGTTTACCGGCAAATTTCGTATTCTACTTAGCACATTTTTTGTGACACCCCCTTTCACAATCGTCTGGAGTCCGGCCCTCTGGTCTGAAGAAAGAAAACTATTCTTTAACATCTTAGAGGCAGGCTGGTTGTTTGAGGAATGCGCATCCATACATCCTTGCAATACATGCATACATAGTCTAGGGTAAGAAAACGAAAGTATTATAAATTGTACTTCGAAGAGAACATACAACACAAACACTTTGAAGAGAACATACAACACCAATTTCAAAGCAATTATCCATCGAAGACAAAGCGAATTCGCTCAAGCAGAAAATCAAAACAAACAAAGAGCCATGTTTAGATTTTCTGCTTGAGAGAATTTACTTTGTCTTGAATAGCTAATCGCTTTGAAATAGGTGTGTCGATTTCACTGTTGTTACAAAATCTGCCCTTGGTGTGGCAGCATTGAATGGAGTTTCCATAACATTTTCAATTCATTTTGAAATCCAAAGAAACAATATTTTTTGTTAAAAAATTAAATACTTTTGCTGCTATTTTTGGGTGCCTTAAAATCGTTGCAGAAGATGGAACTAGGACTCTGGATGTTAGTTAATCTTTCTGCACTAATTTTACGGCTACTTTGCAAAATATTCAAATCTCATACACATCTAGTACTCATAACTTACAAGATGAAAAAGCCGCACAACATTTTACTCCTTGAAATCCCATTGCATTCATAACGTGTAACTCCTAAAATTGAAGCTGGTTGGCATTTTAGTTTTAAGTGGCATTCACATTTCTAATAAAGAATTCTTTGTTTACGTGTATAACTTCGAATAATTGAAAATGAAATAATAAGTTATAAATGTTAAGCTACATGAATTGAAGAAGAAACAAACGACGTTTCGGGCTTGACCTGTTATCAAGTAATGATTTAGGAATCATCGTGTGTGACGTCATATGTTGGTATGTTTAATCACGGGCTTTAGGAATCGTGAAAATGGGCCACTTACTGTGGTATTTTTTATCATAGTTATCTGAATGACATTCGGAGAATAGCGGCACCAAACTATGTACCAAATCAACAAGATGTTCTAAGAGCTAGAGCGCCGACAACTGGAATTATTGAATATCCATTTGATTTGGCGACCATTATTTTTAGGTGAGTACTACTGTAAGGAAATGTTGTACGATGTTATACGATGTTGTTATACGATGTTATACGATGTTGTTATACGATGTTATACGATGTTGTTATACGATGTTGTACGATGTTGTACGATGCTTTTTTGAAACAATTTAAGTGTACAGTTGTAAGAATTAGTGAAATTAACACACTAGTTTCAAAGCGATTAGCCAGCGAAGACAGAGGGAATTCTCGCAAGCAGAAAATCGAAACAGACAAAACCATGTTTTGATCTACTCCTTGAGAGAATTCGCTTTGTCTTGAATGGCTAATCGCTTTAAAATTGGCGTGTCGATTTCACTATTGTTACAAAATCTTCCCTTGCTTGTGAGTACAACTATATATATCAGGAAATGTTATTTGACGCTTTGAATCTTTTTTGAATCCATTTAGTGTACAGTTCAATTAGCACAATAGTGAAATTGAAACATTGGTTTTAAAGCGATCAGCCAGCGAGAAAAAAGCGAAACTCTCATCTGAAAAATGAAAACATTTCCTCCAAACCATTGTTTGTTTCGGTTTTCCAGTTGAGGGAGTTTCGTTTTGTTCTTCAGGAATAATCGATTTGAAACTAATGTGTTAATTTCACTTTTGTTACAAAATTCGCCTCTGGTGTACTGTTCACATGTACTCACTTGCTAGGAGAATCGAGTAGGTGGGGGGGGGGGGGGGCAGGGTGAAGGGTCCTGTAAAAATATTGTGTTCAGATATTGAATATTGCTTTACAATCTCATAATATTGTTGAGAATGCCTTTAAAATAATCTATAGCCTTTCTTGATTACAGTAATGTATTAGGTTTTCTTGATTGGGCTCTTTGAAAAGTCAGTAAATTACTGCGAGCCCTGTAAGGTCACATCATAACAGCCATATGACCTTACACAATAAAAACCCTGTCCCCTTACATTATAACAGCCCTGTGGCCTTACATGATAACAACCCTGTGGCCTTACATGATAACAACCCTGTGGCCTTACATGATAACAACCCTGTCGCCTTACATAATAGCAACCCTGTCGCCTTATAACAACCCTGTTGCCTAACACAATACAAATCAATAAATTCAAATTTACGTACCATGAACAACTAACAGATACTTGTTTCATAAAAGAGGAGAACAAGCAAAACTATATACCTATAATTCTTTGCATTGAAGTTCACAAAACATTCTCGAATGTTGACAACATTTATTGTTGCTTTGAACAGAGGCGAAATTTGTAACAATAATGAAATTGACACACTGGTTTCTACTCCCAAGTCACCAAAAATGTCAAACAAGATATTTTAGATTAATTAACAATCAACGAGTAACATAAAAACATTGCGTGGCATTTTAGGTAATATTTTCATGGTCAGACTCAATCAAATCCGTAGCCATTTTTTGAGACAACTGGTATATAGATATATTATTTGTTATACATATATATAATAGATATTATATCTGGTTGGTATGAATATAATAACTTTATATTAAGATGCAGTTAAGATGAAGCAAAAAAACGAATGCTATCTTGAACGCACACTAACGCCTTTTTGACCAACGTCCTCTTCAGAGTGTGATAATATATGTAAAATAATGTTAATATAAATATATATATATATATTATATATATATATATATTTGAAGTTTGAAATGAAGTTTAAACATAGCCAATTTTTTTCAGAATGGTGGATGTCGGAGGCCAAAGGTCAGAGCGTAGAAAGTGGATTCACTGTTTTGAAAATGTCACTTCCATAATATTTCTGGTTGCCCTTAGTGAATATGATCAAGTCTTGTTCGAATCTGAAAAAGAGGTTAGTCTGTTAGTCTTCAAAACCTGCAATTGACCTTTTTTGGCATAATTGCTGAAAATTGTATGCCATATAAGCTTTGAGACAAACATCTAAACATCATAGATCAACAATAATGAACACAAGATGATAATTTGAAAGTTGAATTTTGGTAGTTCAAGGTAATAGAACTCCGAAAACAGATAAAAGGCCATTGTTCGCTTCGGCTAAGGTAAGATGGTAAGACATAAAACGTGGGATGTTTGCCTGCTTAGATCTTTGTTAAAGAGTGAGCAATTTGAATATTAAGATATTGTGTGTAGATATCAGGTAAACATATATTTATTTGACTATGTCAGGTCATGTTTAAGTCTGAAGTGATTTTGTTTGAAAAAAAGAACAAAGAAACTTTGGAGAAACTGGCCCGCTTTTTATTCTCTCACAATTATAATCGACTTTTGCTGTTGTTCCGCTAAATTTTGCTGTTGTTCCGTTAAATTTTGCTGTTGTTCCGTTAAATTTTGCTGTTGTTCCGCTAAATTTTGCTGTTGTTCCGCTAAATTTTACTGTTGTTCCGCTTATAAACCGGCAAACGTAGCACACTTTTTGGGCTCGGTCATCCAGTAAATGATTATGGAATGCAGAAACATAGCTATGAGTTTCATTTTGGTGCTTGCGACCAGACACTTTTTGCCTACAAACTTCCTTCAAGATATTGAAAATTTAACGTAATAAACAACTTAACTTTCAACAAAATTCTATAAAATTTCCTGCAAGATCGAAATTTTCTACAAGGGCATTTCAAGAGAGTTGTCAAAAGGCAGTATAAAGAGAAATTTTGCCTACAAACTTCCTCCAAGATATTGAAAATTTAACATAATAAACAACGTAACTTTCAACAAAATTCTACAAAATTTCCTGCAAGATCAAAATTTCCTGCAAGGGCAGTTCAAGAGAGTTGTCAAAAGGAAGTATAAATAGAAAAAGATCTCTTCAAGATCTCTGGGGAATGGTTGATTTGCTTAAGAATAGCCCCTGGAGAAGAGTTCATTTTCTTCGGAATTGCCCATGGAGAAGAGTTCAATTGCCCCTGGAGAAGATGTTTCGTTAAGGTGTAAAATGAAATCATTAAAAATTTATACTTAAACGTATTGACACGTGATAGATGGAAATTTGCCAGAAAAATCAGACCAGCTTTTGTGATTTTGTATTGTTTATAATTTTAGGCCAAATGTGGTACAAACCAGTGCTGCCACGCACACAAACTGAGCCACTGAGGCACAATATTTCCAACGATGAAATCTCATGAGAATCTCTCTATATCACTGCTGCCCATGCGTAAGCTTTGCTTGCGTAAAATTTGATGAGATTTGAACATGTATTACGTCTAGTGTTTAATTATGACCTTTGGCGGCCATTTTAATTCTGATTTATGCACTATTATGACCTCTCAGTTTGATTTTGGTCCATACTTTAGGTGTAAAAATTGATGAGATTTGAACATGTATTACGTCTAGTGTTTAATTCTGACCTTTGGCGGCCATTTAAATTCTGATTCATGCACTATTATGACCTCTCAGTTTGATTTTGGCCCATGCTTTAGGTGTAAAAATTAGTGAGATTTGAACGTGTATTACGTCTGGTGTTTAATTGTGACCTTTGGCGGCCATTTTATTCTGATTCATGCACTATTATGACCTCTCAGTTTGATTTTGGCCCATGCTTTAGGTGTAAAAATTAGTGGGATTCGAACATTTATTACGTCTGGTGTTTAATTTTGACCTTTGGCGGCCATTTTAATTCTGATTCATGCACTATTATGACCTCTCAAATTGATTTTATGTAAAAAGTATTGGGATTTGAACCTCTAGGGGTTATGGTTTTCATGTTTTTCAGCACCAATTGATAAATATTAATGACCATCAGATTTAGATGTAAAATTCTGTTATTTAGTTTGATAAATCATGCTGTTATGTTTTGTATTGAGCTTTTTATAATTGTTTTGTAGTTAAACATTTTTCTTTTCTCCCTAGAATCGGATGGAAGAGAGCAAGGCATTATTCCGTACAATCATTACTTATCCCTGGTTCCGTACTTCATCCATAATCCTTTTCTTGAATAAGACTGATCTCTTGGAAGAAAAAATCTTAACATCACGTCTCGCAGACTATTTTCCGGACTACGAAGGTAAGTAGTTTCTATTTTTAAATTTTACACAATTGAACCCGTAACTGTTTCCCTACATTCCCTAAATTTATATACATACAAACATGCCATGTAAACATACCAATACCCCCACCAACATACCTACATAGATACCCTACATACATGCCAAATACCCAACATACCATGCGTACCCTACATACATACACACCCTACATACTCCTACTTGGAATGTCACATTTAAAATGTTAAGCCAAATTCAACTAACTCAAATTCAACTGACTAAAATACTTCTTGAAATCAAACTCAACCCTTTCACGCCCGGATTTATTTCAGCTAAACAGGCAAATCCTATGCAACTTTCATTTTCCAGGGGGTAGCACATCCAAACCAACTTAATTTATATGATCAACTTTTTCAATATTTAAATAACATGGAAGTTGAAAAGAGTAACTTGAGATCAGCCATGTTGAATGCTGTGCCTGCGTGTCTTCAAACAATTGAATGCTATGCCTGCGTGTCTTCAAACAACTGAATGCTATGCCTGCGTGTTTTCAAACAATTGAATGCTATGCCTGCGTGTCTTCAAACAACTGGATGCTACGTCTGAGTGTCTTCAAACAGTTGAATGCTATGCCTGTGTGTCTTCAAACAATTGAATGCTATTCCTGCTTGGAGGTTTAGATCCATAACGAGTTCAGGTGCAAGTATGAGATGGAAAACGATTGAATATAAATTTTTAAGAGCAAACTTGTAAAAAATGTTGTTCCCATGGGGAAACAAAACGTTGTGCTTTTCCAAGTGGCAACGTGAAATTTACCATTTTTCGTTGTCTTTTGGAAAAACAAGACTCTTAGAAGAATAGGAAATTCTCTTGATTATAGCGATGGCGAGAAGGCCTAATCCGAGAAGAATCTGGAATTTCTGTTTTTTGTTGCTTTTATTGAAATTCCCAAATAAGACCTGAAAATAATATTTCACATATATCTGGAGTCGTTTCTTGTGTAAATATTCGGTTTTAGGCTCTGTTTGTTTTTCGCCAATAACTCATTTCGCCAATAACTCATTTTTCAAATAACTCAAGTCATTTTTCATGGAATTTTGTAGGGAATTGTGCCATTCCCTAATTTAGGAGCTGGAAAAGAAATTTACACTATGTCAGTGCGTAGTCACTGTGTATTGTGTTTTATTTATCTGGTATTAAATGGGGAACAATTTTTGGAGACACCCTGTATATAGATACTTGTGAGATCAATGAAACGTCGTTTCTTGAAGGATCTAACCAAGGAAGGAAAGCAGTGACCGGCAGGACCAGAGTCCAAAGTCCAGAGTCCTTTGCAGATCTTTAAAGCAGAGCTTGCTATTTTCATTTTATTTTGGGCATAATATTATGATAACTGTTTCATAGACTCTGGTCCGGATTTTTTGTGCTGCTTTAAATAAAAAAAATTTCAAAAATGTATCATCCTTTTTGAATGAATGCGTCCACTCAGTGTTGTGGCCAGTTCTTTTTTTTTTTGAATGGCATAAAGTCTCAATGTTTTTACTTTATTTAGGAATGGATTTGTTCATTAAACTTAAATTTTAATTCTTTATTTGTGGCAATGGAGCCGTCTAATTGACTAGAGGCTAATTCAGCCTCTTGGAAAATGGATGAATCATTAAATGGACCCGTTTGGGTACGGCTAGCAGTTCCGTTTGGAACCGGTTCCAATCGGTCCTGTGTAAATAGAAGGCCTAGTCGTACTCATTTGGGTACGATTCCAATGCAACAAGTATGTATACATATTCAATTAACTTTTCACTGAATGAGAACTCATTTTTTTCACAGGTCCAGCAGGCGATGGAAAATCAGCTAGAGAATTCATTTTAAAAATGTTCGTCGATTTGAATCCCGACACAGAGAAAATAATTTACTCACATTTCACGTGCGCAACAGACACAGAAAACATACGGTTTGTATTTGCTGCTGTCAAAGACACCATTCTACAGTTAAATTTAAAAGAGTACAATTTGGTTTGAGAACAGCTCCGAAAATGTTTAAATGCCTATAATACAATACGTTGGCAATGTGCAACTGCAACGACAATCGTTGGTCATGGGTAACCATGGGTAACCAGAGACTTTTTGACTCTGTAAACTTTACGAGAATTTGAATCTCGTCTAATTGTCCTGTGAACCTTGACTTCTTGTTGGTTGAACTTTGACCTTTCAAGTAGGTGCGAAAATTGGTGGACTGTGGAGTTGAATTTGAACAGTGGCCAACTCTGGCCATTTTAGCACTTATTGAAGAACCTTTATGACTTTAGTCGAACTTTGAAATATGAAAAGTGATGGGACCTTAACGTGTATTAGCTACTTCCAGTGTTTAATTATGACCTTCGGCGGCCATTTTAATTCTGATTATGTACTATTATGACCTCTCAGTTTGATTATGGTCCATGCTTTAGGTGTAAAAATTGATGAGATTTGAACGTGTATTACGTCTGGTGTATAATTATGACTTTTGGCGGCCATTTTAATTCTGATTTATGCACTATTATGACCTCGTTTGATTTTGGTCCATGCTTTAGGTGTAAAAATTGATGAGATTTGAACCTGTAGGGGTTGCCTGTTAACTGTGATATTTTGCGGACATTTCAGTACCAATTGATAAACATTAACGACCTTTAGGTGTGAAATTTAATGAATTCTGAACATTTTAGGGACACCTGGCGGTTGTGGCTGACCGTTTTTTTAACCGTACCAATTTATTTTGAGAAGATTTTTTTATGATATTTATCAATTATTTGCCAATATTTATTTTTGATTGATTGACGTTAATTTTGTGACATGATTTTGATTGACGGGACCTTTTTGGGGTCACTTTGGTCTTGATTGATAAACGTTCATGACGTTTAAACTTCAAAAATAATCTCTAATTAAGGTGTGAAATTTGATGGAATTTGAACTTTTCATGGTCAGCTCTTGTGACCTTTTTTGGGATCATTTTGGTCTTGATTGATAAACGTTCATGATTTTTAAACTTTAAATTTGTTCTCTAATTAAGGTGTGAAATTTTGATGGAATTTGAACTTGGTAGGAACATGCATTTGTATGACGATTCTGGCCAATTGATCTCCGAGACATGAAAATCCATCAAATTTGAACTTTTCAGGGTCGCCTCTTGTGACCTTTTTGGGATCATTTTGGTCTTGATTGATAAACGTTCATGGCCATTTTAAATATAATCTCTAATTTATTGGTGAAATTTGATAGAATTTGAACTTGTTAGGAGGTTTTTTGGCATATTGATCTCTGAGACATGAAAATTCATCAAATTTGAACTTTTCAGGGTCACCTTGTGACCTTTTTTTGGGTTTTTAGGATCATGATTAATTAACACTTGAATCAATATTTCTGTTGTAATTTTGAAAAGGTCAGGTTAGAAGTTAGAGGTTATGAAAGATAATTAATAATTTTCAAAGGTGAAGATTTTTTTGTGAGTTTGGGACGACGTGAATAAAAAGCTAATTATTTTCAGTTAAAACACCAGTTCAGGCAAGGTAAACGTCATCACTTGTTTTGCCATTCAGGAACAAGGTAAAGTGTTGCAATAGACAATATTATCGAAGCAGCAGCCAATTCTATTGTTATTCGATAATCGATAGTCGAGCGCATTGCATCTTGGGCATAATACCACTTCGCCATCTTTAGCCGAATTGTCTGCTGGACAATGGTAATTTACAGGGGTCAGATGTCAATGTTTGAAGAATGTTCTGATAGCGTTTTCGATGTTATTTTCTAGTGAAATGAAGTACCAACAAATCTTAGCATGATCTTCAGATCTAGTTGTACCTTTCACGCCCCAGATTTACTTCCTGTTTAAATTTAATGTAGGATTTACTTCCTGTTTAAATTTAATGTAGGATTTACTTCCGGAAAATCCTGTTTAAATTTCACTTTTCAGGGAGTTGCACTTGAAGACCTTTCAAGAGATTCAAGAGATAAACTTATGTTGAAATATCTGAAATTAATGTAAATTTCTGCTTGTGTTTACCTCCTGAAAATAGTGCGTTTTACGCTGTTTGTCAATAGGCCTTATGGCCCTTCCCGGGGTAAAAAAGTTATCATAAATTGTCTCGCAAAATCTTATTCTGCTTTTCAATTCATTTAACCTTGATTCTGAAATAACTGAATTAAGAAATTAGATTTGTAATCACCTCCCTGACATCACGTTTTACATTGTTTACATTATATGTAGGTCAGCTTTTCCGGGGGTTGAAGGGCTGTCATGTAATTAGAATGTCGACCTCATGATTAGCTTAGTAATATTGCTGTAGAATGTTTTAATTTTTTGACATATGATGTATGTGTGTGTATATATATGTATCTTCCATTTATGTTAGAAATATTTAGTAGCATAATTTACCAAATATATATGTAGTTGATAAATTATGGTATTAAAATTTTTGTAAAGAATTGGAGGCAGAAATAAGACTTTATGTTTAGCACACTTGGGCCTTTGAAACTTTTCTTCTCTTCAGATTGTGACAAAATTCTAAAAAATATATTTGGTAAATTATAGTACTAAAATGTTTGTAAAGACTTTGAGGCAATTATAAAATTGTATTCTTAGCACACTTCTTTTCAGAGTGTGCCTAGATTCTAAATGGACTAGTCGCACTCTGAAGTCTCATTTTCCCCTCCAATTCTGTACAAAATTTATATTTTTATTTAAATTTTGCCTTCGATTCCTATTATTGCCTCCAATTCTTTACAAAATTTATTGAAATTTATATTTATATTCGTACCAAATTATACAATTTTGGTATGAATATAATAAATTTATATTAATGTAAATGAAGGATCAGGAGGTGAAAAAAGTGAATGTCATTTTAAACGCACACTAAAACCTTTCAGACTTGCGTCCTCTTCGGGGTGTGATTTGAAGTTTCTGAAACTTCAACCTCTGAAACTTCAAATCACTCTCTGCAGTGGACGTAGGTGCGAAATTCCGTAGCGTAGGTTTAGAATTACATTCACTTTTTGCCTCTTGATCCTTCATCTACCTTAAAATATATACATATATATGTATAGCATAATTGGAAGATATGTATTCTCCTGATTCTCCTGATTAGGGCTCGATTTGCCAAAACGCGACAAGAATATATAATGAATATATTAAAGTACCCAAATCGCCTTTTCTCTCCGTTCTTCTATAAATCTATATATAAATTAGTACTATTAGAAGTCGGAGGCAAAAACACGACATTTTTGAACTTATTAAATAGCAAGGCCTTTCAAGCTTATGCTATAATCAGAGTTGGACTTACTTACTAAATGACTTTGAAGGTTGTGCTATCATCTGATATACATACATATATATCTATACATATATATATATATATTAACTAGATATATTAATATATCTAGTTATAGATATATTAATTATAAGATATATATATATATTTATATGTATATATTAACATAATATATATATATATTAATTAGGAATTAACTAGGGTACTTTTAAATGCTTCAGTAGTTGCATAGTATGCATAATTTTGTGATGATAGTGATTGTCTCCTTGAGGTCAAGTGTCAACAGTCAAGGTTAATGTGTTAGAGGTCAACATAACACCGCGGGTATGATCAGTTTTTCTCGCGGGTATGAATTTTTGCACTGGGGAAATGAATTTGCTTTTCGAATGCCAAAGAAATTTAAAAACAACTGTTGACCTTGTTATGGTTGTGGTAGTTTGAAACGTGGCTCGGAGTAGGGGGTTATTTGAATTTGTTATCATTTTGGGGTTTATTAATGGAGCTTGGAGTTGTTACAATTACATGAAGTCCTTTTGTCAAATGGCTTGACAATGTTGTTATTCAAGTCATGACCTTTCATATCGCTAGTAAAATGTTAACTTCCATGTTTTCCGTTATATGAAAGATTTCCAATTACCAGACGTGAACGAAGACATTTGGGTTAATTTACAAAATTAACTTTTTGATTTACAAAAATAACTTTTAAAATGCTTCAGAAACGGAACTCGCAATTCTTGTTGTCGAAGCCACCTAAAGCTTTGTAAATCCCGTTCGAGCAATTCCACGAGGTGCTAATGTTATTCAATCTGGATAGGAGAAAACAAATTGTGATCAACCAATCAGAGACTTGGATCATCTGGTGGACTCGTGTAATTGATCGTATTCCTCGCTGCGCAATAATGTATCTTGTGTAGATGAGGATGCAAGCTGGCTTCATTATACCACGGGGTCAAAAGGGGTTTCCATATTTATGATCCACTATTCGGCTAGATTGCAATTTAGCGGACACACTTTTTCAACTGATGTGCTTTTTAATTTCTCTTCATATTTGTTCTGTGGACTGTTTAAAACAATAATCGAAGACTCGACCGTTCAAGGGCGATGGTTTGGGGCAGCAGCCCCCAAATAAAAAAAGAAAACTGAATAAATTATTTTATTCAAACCAACAAAAGCGAAACATTTTTAACAACTCTATAGAGCAAGAACAATCGAATTTTGGAACAACCAATCAACGGAACAAAAATTAATTCTTCAACTAATTAAATCGAAGCGCAACAATGTAATCAATTCAACTATCTATGATGTCGTCAGTTGTCCCCACTATTCTATGTTGAGTCGAGGTAGGCACCCGGGTGGTGGATAGATACCCGTTTATGGATAGGTACCCGTTTATGGATAGGTACCCGTTTATGGATAGGTACCCGTTTATGGATAGGTACCCGTTTATGGATAGGTACCC
>JAYJMH010050425.1:0-12493 GCA_036873815.1 Phacellophora camtschatica | reverse complement strand
GTTGGTCAGTAGGCACCCGGCAACCTCTTTCTCTGGTAGCTATCTCGATTCTCTGAGCGTTCATTGGCTCAAAAAAATGGAGTATTACGTCAACATTTAACGGACTCGCAGGACAGTTCTAGAAAATTAATTGTTACCTTGTTTTATTCTTTTAATGGCGTATAAATAAACATAATCCTGCCATAGGGTGGGTACCAATTTGCATTTCTTCTCTGGAAAATGGCCATGTGAAGATGGCATGGTGAAGCTCTGTTGAAAAGAAAACCTTTGCATTTCTCATTTTTGGTAGCCTCCGCCGAGGCGAATGGTACTACGGAGAACATTTTTACTTTGTGGAGGAGAGATCTCAAGTGTCTCAGTTTCTTAACCTCACTTTCATGTGACATTTTTTAGGGAAGAAATGTTCCTGGCGCCAGCCTCGAAATTTTTGGTGGGATTATGCAAAGTTAATCCTTATTGGTTGTGTGAACAAAAGACATTGTTCATGAGACAATGCAAATTGCATGAGAACAATTGATAAATGTATAACAATTGAAACAATAAATAAGCATTATTATGATAGGCTTAACAATAGAGTAATGGAAAGGCAATTCATTCGTCAAGATAACAATCGATTTTATCACTGTAATTATGCTATAGAATCAAGGCAACAAAAGTATCTATTATCACAAATAATTTTTCATCATATTTTGATTGGCTGTATAACACAATCAGTATTGTTTCGTTTGTTTTTGCTTTCGTTCTTGGCCTTTGTCTATTGAGTGTATTTTACGTATGACATTTTCGAAGTGTTGTTGTACAATCCCAATGAGAGAATGCTGGTAAATAATTTAAATGAATGTGTCATATTTGTGGAATCGGATAAGAGCATTTCGGATGTCATTTTTTGTGGATGTTTATGATTGGAGGAACCGAGTAAGTAATGAAATGCCCGAATTTTGTAAATTTTATCTAATTTTTATGAATTGTTATGTTCATCATATCAAAACCGTATTTCCACAATTAAGCGCCTATTTACCCTATTTCATCAATGGCGCTTGTTTCGGGAATTTTTGGGGTGCGCTTATTCGAGAGGGTGCTTTTTCGAGGGGGCCTTTATTTAACGAAAACAGATACTCTTCATGTGCATTAGTGCAGTAAGAATAAACGATAAAATAAAAGAAATTTTAAAAATAGGAAGGATTTTTAATGAAAATGACCAATCTCGTAGCCAGGTATGTGCCCAGATCAAAACTGAAAATGGTTTATCAGTCAGTATCGATAAAAGAAAGTAAAATATGGAATGAACTTCCACTTACCATTACGAGGTTGGGGAACAACTAATGTACGATCACAGAAAAAGAGACAAAACGAAAAACATGAAAAAGAGGTATGAAAAGATGGCTTTAAAAGGAAATTAAAATGAACATGAAGTGAAGAAGGATTGTTATATTATTTATTCAATACAGTCGAAAACGATAGGTGTCTTTTATTCTTTGCTCTCTGATAATGGGGTTCCAACATAAGTAAACACAAGAATACATTTGGAGACGAGGAAAAAGACAAATGGGATCATTTAATTGGGGGGTCTTGAAGACCCTGGCCCGACCCAACAGCCTTTCCAACGTTAATCTTTCTGCTGCTGCCACTATACACCAAGGGCCTGTTTACATGAGCCGGGATATCTCACCTAGCCGAGACGTTTTTCACCTCGTGTTTACATGAGACACACATCCCGGGATGGGACGAATTTTCACAATCTCTTGCCTCGTGGTTTTCCTTGTTTTGAATTTTCCGCATGCGCAGTCTTGTCAATTACATCCCGGCAAGGTGGGATATCTCGGCTGTTTCTGTTTCCATGGGAAATTTCATCCCGGCTGAGTGAGATATCTCGGCTTACCGAGGTGAGGTAAAAACGTCCCGGCAACCCGGGCGGGGTGAGATATAAACGCGATATGAAAATAATACACGTTTTTATAGGCACCCGGGATACCTCGGCTTGCCGAGATATCTCACTTAGCCGGGATATCTCACCCATGTAAACAGGCCCCAAGAGTCCCAAATAGCGGATATACAACAAATAAGCAGGGAGCGGGGCAAATATGGAGGGGGCGCTTATTTAAATCTTTACTTCATTGGGGGGCGCTGCTTAATCGAGGAAGTACGGTACGCTTTCGCGCCGTTTTTGTTGACAAAACCAGCACAGTTGCCTGAATTTTTGTACACAGTTTTGCATTAAATTGTATTTACTCCTTTTACTCAAGTTTTTGATGGGGGGTATTATTGCCACCCCACATTCCTCGGTATGGACGCTTTTGACTGATGAGGGAATTTATCAAAATAAAAAAAGGTAAAGCGAAAATGTAGAAAAAGTGGATTTTTTGTGTTGAGATCCAGAAATGATTTTGACTGGAGTTGACAAGAGGGCTCTAATGGTAAAATGGAATGATTCGAAAACAACAATAAAAATTAAATAATCCACCTTTTCTGAAAAAGATTGGGAATAGTTTAAATACACGTTTTTTCACAAGAAACCATTTTATGAGAACATTGAGGCTCGAACTGTGAAAAATAAGAACATAGTAACATCATGCTCAGCCTCAGAGCCAAAATTTCCAAAAATTACAATGCCGCATTATCAAATTATGCATTCATACTTTTTACTTCACATGCACTTACAGAAAAATTTTTGCACATAAATTGAGATAAAATTAAAGAAGAAACATCTGCGAAAAATTAAAAACAATTTATGAACATTTGAGCCTCAAACTTTTAGAAATTTAAGAACATCGAACCTCATCAAAATTTATCTGGCTCTTATAAAAAAAGGTTGCAACGCTTAATCATATTAATGGAGTGGACATGATTATCATTTCAGTGAAGATTGTGTTTATAACTTTTAACCAGTTTTTGTTTATGTTTTTGGTAAAAAACAGATTTTTTCATATACAATTAAAATACTTTTAAGAAACTTTTCCTGGTGAAATTTGGCCAAAAATGGTCCAAACTAAGAAACTTTCACTAGTGTAGCCTTAGCGTCCTCAGCCATGTTTCTTATAAAAAAAACACGAGTCGAGTTATCGTATTTCACGTGCCTAGCCCGCGAAAAACACGGGTTATACATAGCCTTTCAGTTTCGGGCACATACACTTGCTATTCTCGCAAGGTATGGGTTTCTGCGCTTGGCGCAGGGGGGCCATCAGGGCGTCCTTGATGGGATTTGAACCCACGACCTTGCGATCATGAGTCCGGCGCCCTAACCACTAGGCCATGCTTGCTTTTGAACATGTATTTGAGATGTTGAATTTTTGAATCAAAAATTGATTGTGCATGATAAGTTTAGTCTAGGGACACACTTCTGCCTCGAGCTATCCATTAAAACAAGCGTGACAATGTCATCTGTCACTCTAAAGAATAGATTTAACATTTTCAAGTGAGCTATGTAAGTTCAATAAAATCTAGAAGTAACACCGTAAAACAAAATAAGAAAAGCAAGAAACTACAAAACTAGATTTTTTTTTCAAAACGAGAAACAATTTTTCAACAATTAAAAGTAATTCTATTTTTACTTGTGCTGTGTATATACAGTAATTGTAATGTTAATATTACTTTTATGCTAATTAAGTATGTATCTGTATGTAGTTGGAATTTTACTGTTGGAAAATTAATAGTTGGAAAATTAAACTGAAACTAAAATATTGTTGTGAATTCACTTACCCCAAATATTGATTTAGGGAAACATTTCAGACCCCATATATCGACATGGACGAATGGGAAATTTGGAAGTACCCCTTTGGCTTTATGATGCCCCTTAGCACGAAGACAAGATAAAATCTCCTTCGATTGAGTTAAAATGTTAGATTTGTGTAACTCTTATGTGCGATTTTCTGTTTTCCCTTACGACCTTTGAACTCTACTTTAATATTTGAAGTTTTGTAGTGTATTGGGGATTTGACTATGAAAAGTAGCCCAATACAGTTATTTGTCCTAGTTTCAAATCCTTTGTAGATTTTAAAACATATTATTGCTATATCTTTTTCAGTTATGGCTGTACCATGGGTACTAGACTTTTCAGTTACCCAGGGTATTATGGCTGTTAAATAGAAAAGAATATGTTTTCAGACTAAACTTTGCATACACGATCCAAAAATTTGCTCAAAAATGAAATATCTCGAAAATTCTATTATGGCAGACTTTTTTTTTTAGAAAAGGTTGATTTGATACCATTTGGGGGCGTCCTTAAGTGCGAAGGGAGTAATTTGACTAAGCCCCTCTCTCTTTTACGCAAAAGACAACAGAGAAAACCGACGATACCAATAACATGTGCTCCTTTGGTCCCCCCTATTCCCCCCTACTTCCCTCCCTGAGTGCGTACGTATTTTATGGATGCAACTCTTCACTTTAACATGGGGCTACAAGAAATCTTCACTGTTCTCTCTCTCGAGATGGCCTTCTCCCTCATAGGATTTTTTTTTTCAACAGCTCCAGTTGAAACCCTAAAAACTAAGTTTAAAAAAATGAAAGCCTCGTTGTCATAAAATACTAAAAAACTTACTAAAAAAAATCTTTGAAAAATATGTGACCCTGTAGCCAAACTTTCCCTGGTACAAAACGACTGTCTAGGTATACCATTATTTTGATAATCTTTAAAATTATATACCATAGATGTATGTTATACCATAGACGTATATTACTGACCATAAACGCTAAATAAAATTATTTTTGACATTTCAATATATTATTTTTGACAAGACATTTCAATATACCTGAATTCTAAATTATCTGTTAAATCGACCAGAAAAGGAAGAAAGTCAATGCCCGTTGATACTGGGACCAGAAAATACAGTTACCCTCGCGTCTTTTACAGCAAAAAAGTTGCCTGACCCCGTTGCAAAACAAATTTTACACCGTCCTCGTGTGGTTGAAATGAACATGTGATTGAAAGATTGCAACCTAGAAAAGACAGTGCCTTTAAGGGCCATAAAAGGGGCATTTTCGAAATATTGGGGTCGTGGTGCCCCCCTCCCCCGGCTCCTTGGTTCTGATCTTCATATTTTTAATATTTAAAAACTTAGAAAAAATAAAAGTTTTAACTTCCCGAAACGTGGTAATTCTTAATTTACAAATCTGCATAATGTTTCCATTTTATTTTATTTCAATAAAATGGACGATTTTTACTTCGGGAAACTTACTGACAAGAAAATTTTCCTTTGTTTCCTAAACTCTACAATACAAGCCATAACTTGAGCGCCTCCGAGTGGTCGCTGCGAAGCCTAAATTTCAATGAAACAAACACTACCTTAGTTTTTCTATGCATTTTGAGACGCCATGTTTGAACTTGGCAAGGCGAAGCAACAAGAATTTTTCTGAATTTTTAAAAACTGTTTTCTCGCGATGGAGACCATCGAATTAACTATAATATATTTGGAATATGCGATGCAAAAGGCCCATCAAGGGTTCTATGAGACCAGAATGGATATTAGTGCAGAATGAAGTGAAATATGCAGTTGAACTGTTTGTTATCTTCCCGAAAGGCCTTCTAGCCGAGACGCCATGACACCTCTTCAAACGGATGGTGAAGAAAGTTGAAAAATTTCCATTTTGAGTAAGGAAATTATAGTTTTTCATGAGACTTTTCTTGATTTTAATATCCCATGCACATTAGCCGTATGTCTGTTTGAATAATTATGCCGTTATTTTTTTCCAGAAAGGCAAATGTGTATAAAAGTTTTGCTTCAAGGAGGACATTGAAATTCCTTGCTTTTTCATCCCAACCTTGTCACGTGTTTCTTGCATAATTTATGCTTTCTTTTCCAACAGGAGAAAATACTTTTTGATCGGAGCTATTAAGTTTACGTTTCTTGTAATTAAACTTTATTTTTGATATCTTTTTACTAAATCAAGCATCTTTATTTGAAATGTTGCATTTCTCTTTTCAAATTTCCTAATTGAATAATTAAAATATCAATTAAATATGTGAAAACTAGGCAAAAAAATAATTAAAAATATTTTTCCCCAGCCTGCTGCTGTTTGATACTCTTAAAGTTTTTTAGGATATCAGAACAAATATTGAATAGCTAAGTTTTTAATTTTTGAAAATTAGCTAAATTTTCTTCAAATATTATTTTGTTCTATTGTCTTGAATAATGGTCAATATGTTATATTGTTTGAAATTAAAACACAGAGTCCCGGATGGCCATTGTTCTATGTGCCCGCCACTCTGACGACATGATTTGCATATTCAAATTTCAAATGACTCTTCGTACAAAGTTGGAGTAAGGAACCTTCGTTTGATGACAACTCTAAAGGAAACGCTATTGAATAACAAAATGGAGCACAGAATTGAACTTGAACGACGGGGAAGAGATAAGGAAAAGGTATTAGTGTATTTTTTATGCTCTGCATTTTTTTTCAAACTGTTTTATTCTCATTTCAGCCCGCGTGTTTGCAGGCCATGTGCTGCGTGATTACCGCCAGGCCGTAGTTTTTGGGGAAGCAAGACTTCGCAGCAGATAGGCCTTACAAGTTTTTTAGATATTTTGATAATTGAAGATATTAATTTCTCAGAGCGCAACTGTTATTTTTTATCGTGTTTGAGAACAGATATCTTAGAAATTTAAATGTGGTTTCATTTTTGATTTTTGCAGTATTTTTTGGCAGTGCCATGTGGTGCTTCAACCCCGAAATGTCTGCACCCCTGTCTTCTTCCCGCGACCTGTGACTATATTTTCTTCCACATTTTAGGTGACTGAGTTAAATTTAGACAACTGTCGGTCGACGAATGTTATTGGACTTGAAGATTTTAAAAATCTCCGAATACTATCTCTGATAAACGTTGGTTTGACAACATTAAAAGGATTTCCTGCACTCCCAGAGTTGAGGAAGGTAAGAATTTCTATTTTGATCTCGCCTCTTCTCTCTTGCTCTCAGCCACTTTACGAAGGCATACATTTCAAGGTAGAAACATTTTTGATTAGAATTTTAATAATTTGTAGCATACCTTCAAAGTGTTTAATATTATTGAGAAAACTTTTTTATTTTAATTACTAACTCACAAAAATATTTTTTCAAAACTTTGTTGCCTTCTCGCGTCTTTTCCAGAAGCAGAGAGGAAGCCATCTTGTTTCGCGAATTTTTTCTTTGCACAAAAATTGATTAATTTCTTGGCTTTTAGCAGGAATGATTATTTTAAAAATTCAGTAAATTTCCGGAAGGTGCCTCATTACTTTATTAAGCTATCTCAACGCTCTAAAATGTTTGGAAAGGCTATTTTGAGATTGCGAAATAATCAGAAAGGAGAGTGTCAGATATTTGCCCGTTCTGCCGCTGGGAAACGCTTTTTGAAATCGTTAAATAAAAATAGGTTTTTTGCGGCCATTTATCTCTCGCTTCATCATCTACCATAAATAAGTTTTTACAAAATTGTATCAACTGCTTAAAGATATTTTTAGAATTAATAGGAATTTTATAACGTCTCGATTTTGTCACGAAGGCAATATGAATATCTCTGCCACTTTTTCCGCTTAAGGAATTCATTCAAACATGTCTTCTAAATATTATTTCTTCTAAAAGTTAATAATTCTTGATAGAAATTAAAAACATCATTTTCAGTTTTTTTTCGAATGCAGCATCAATGCTTTTCAAATCAAAATTTTGCTATATTTTACTTCAGATCAGAAGTTTTCCTTCAGGCTCAAGGGTAAACGGATTCTCAAATCTACGCGCCATTTTATGGAAGGCTTTTTCTTGGCGGTCGTTAGGAATGTCTTCAAACGAAAATATGCCGCACGTGCAGTTCTACTTCTATTTTCCTATTTTTTAACATCAATTCGAACGGAATTACGATCACTATATTATATTTATTTTTTGAGGAACCTCGTTCTGTATACTATTTGGTCAATTAAATCTGTTTAAGTTTAGTTTTGTATACTATATACATTACATGTCATGTTTGCCGCGCGGTTGATTTATTTACGGAATTTTTGCTTTGCCGCGCGGTTGTTTTACTTACGGAATAATTTCGTCATGATAGAAATTGAAAAAATATTAATTTTTCTATAAATATTAAAGAAAAAACTTGAAAAATGTTAAAAATCAGTTCTTCAAATTTGACTTCTTTTTTCTTTTATATACCTTTTTTAAAGATTTTTACACAGACATTTTTATTATTTTTGTGCCTACTGTTACTACTGTTAAATTTGGCATATGTCTTTTATATTTTGATAGACGCTCTTCTTTACTTAATTTAAAAATTTAATAAAAATGTTATATGTAAGTCGTTGAAGGAAACCGAATTTTGTAAGATAAAATATGAAATTTTAATCATGACAATAAGACTCATACGATTCATAAGAATAGATTTCGCACCTGGGTGTCAAATTAAAATAAACCTAAATCCATGACTCTATTTGGCCTAAGGGCATTATGGCCAGTGCTCACTGTGTTTTAGGTTTAGTTAGATACTTGAAACTGTTTAGGTCTGATTTCCTGCTACAAAATTATGAAATAATTAATATATAACATTCATATTTAACATCTAATATTGCATTCATAATATTTAGATTTGTTGCCATATAAACCATGTTTTTAACTTCTTATTTGTGAATCTATTGAAAACAGTTCAATTAAATGTGAAACTAATGAAAATCATTGCAAATCAAGGTAGGAATATGTAGTCTTCCTTGGCCGTTGATTGCAAATAAGTAGCCTTGATTTAATTTTGAAGAATTTTGATTTTATTTTTATGATGTCAATATTTATGATATTGAAGAATTTATTTACATGATGTCACAACGGGAAGAAAGTTTCCTGACTGATGATTATCTGAGCTGGGTACATTAAATAGAAACCAATTCATCAATTAAATAATGAACTTGTGATTTGTTGAATGAATTGATAGATATGTATCATCCTAAACAGCAATTATAAGAAGGGTTTATATATCTCTAAAATTCTGTTTACAATTTATTTATTCCATCTCTTGAAGGCTAAAACCAAGGTTAGAGCCAAATTTCAGTTAATATGAGTTTTCCAAAACTAACAACTAGTATATTTTGATGTCCCAGATCAAAATTTAATGTTAAGAAATTCAAGCTTTAGGAAAATAAGCACATGTGGTTTTTGATTCACCACACTCTTCCAGTCATGAAGCACTTTCCTGATGATGTTGACTGTGTACCACAAAGTTGGGTCTTTGCGAACAATTGAAAAGGATTGTCTTTTAGGCCTAAAATTGTTGATAAAAAGTGCTTTGGAAATGCAAATTTCTTTCTTTAGAAGGATGAATTTTTATTTGAACAGCATGGACCATGTATTTCTCAACCTCGTTCTTGCATATATTTTTCAGAGAAGAAATGCATTTTCCTCCTTCAATATTTCTGGTGAGATTGTGTTAATTTAGTTGAGGGTCTTGAAAGGGGGTTCTCAATCCCATTCCCCCATCCTTATTTTGCAGGAAACCCCAGTCACTTATTGTCTTTATATAGTGTGTGGTCAAATCTCATTCCCAAGCTATTGTTTTTACTGTGATATTCCCAGGCATCCAATCCTTGAGTGTCATTTTGGCAAATCCCAGATCCCATTTTACCCCCAGAATTACGAGATGGTAAAAATTTCTCTTCAAAGACAATACAGTATGTTATAACATGTTTTTTTGTTTTAAACTTTAAACCACAATAAAAAAGTTTAATTTGATTGAATGAAAAATTATATGCTTTTTCTGAATTCAATTCCATTTTGAAATACAATTTTCTGCAGTCTTAATGTTTAAAATTGATCAATAATCTTATATTTTCCCTTCAATTAAAAGATTTATTTCCAAGGGGCCCTCATTGAAAATCTAAAATCTAAATAAGAATTAGTTAAAACTCTAACTACCATTATTGACATACATGTATAAAATTAAAAAGTTAGGTTAAAAAGAAAGAAAGCCGAATCCTAATTCTTTTTTTTATAAAACATTTCTCAGAGAGGAGGCTTGCTTTGACTTGTCAGTGCTGGGGCCATTCCACAAACTAGTTTCTCAAAAGGAGAACCGATTTTGTCCAAGGGACAAAGTTTTCATATGTAATGTTAAGTAATATCAAGTTTTTATTTGTAATGATATCAAAATTTCATTGGTAATATCAAGTTATAGGTAATATTAAGTCTAGCAGTATTACGAAAAGTGTAAGAGTTTGTAACCTTTGTTCTCATAGCTTGAACTGAGTGATAACAGAGTGTCTGGTGGACTGGAAAATCTGTTGAAATGCCCAAAATTAACACACCTTAGTTTGAGTGGAAACAAAATTAAAGATTTTGAGGCTTTGGACCAACTAGTAAGTCTTTACATGTTGTGTTATGGTATATATTATGTCACTTTACACAATAGTATTCTGCATGATATTATATTATATTGCATATGCTACATTGTGCCACATTGCACTCTTATTATGTTACATTACACAATGTTATATTATATTATGCTACATGGGACTACATATGCTATGCCACATTGCACTACATTATGTCATATTATGCTATATTACGTTGTATTACGCTATATATTGTGTTACATTACACTAGAACCTCTTTTGAGGCATACATTCCTCACACACACACCTAAAGTAGCCAACAACTATTTGGAGAGTTCTGTACCCATATATGAAATGTTTGGTGTTTTGCTCCATATTTTGCACCATGTTTTGTTATATATGTAATTACTCTATACTTTATATCAAGTTTCTGTTAATTTTTCTGAAAGCAAATGCAGAAGTGGGGCAATGCATCGTGCAATTCCCTTTTCTCCAATGACCAGCTGTTGGATGTTTCAAGTGAACAAATATCATCAGCTTAGTGAGGTTGAAACTTTTAGAAAATTGTTTGTAATGCAAACACAAGCATACGTTTTTTTTTTTTTACAAGTTTAGTCCTTTTCATGTGAATATCAACTGTAATATGTACATGATTTTTGGTAGCCTTTGAAAGATGTTCGGTTTTTTGGCGTACCTGGTAAATGGTATATATATATATAGATTTTAATGTCATTTTAAATTGCAAAGGGTTTACATGGGTAGATAGGTATGCTTGAAATAAGATGAATAGTAATGTGTTAACCCTTTTCGTTACCTGTGTTACAATTTGTAACACAGGTATTTGACCCATTGACAAACAATGTAAGTTTATCATATGAATTCAGTTGGTTTTCATGTCATGTAAAATTTCACCCTGCAAAATAAAGTTGTTGAATTAATTTGCCTGTTTAGCAAAGGGTAACATGAAAAGGTTAACATCACTTTATCATATAAACTTGGTTTGTTTTCATTTTTATCAGGAGTTAACTGGGCTGAACTTTATATTGATTTCAGATATTTCAATGTGAGTTTTCATGTGCTACTCCAGCAAAATAAAAGTTTCATTGGATTCGCATGTTTAGGAGAAATAAATTGGGTGATTATTGCCACCAGAAGCTTAATCTACAGATGTTCTTCAGCTACTACCATTGGAACTATTCAATCTAATTTTCAAGTTAATTCAATTGTAGCCCTTTCTTATCAGTCAAATTTTAAAAAGAAACTAAGTAAGTTTTCACTTTTAATATTTTGTTTTTTAACTTGGTGGATTTGATTTTGCAGAAAGATTTGAAAGAATTAAAAAGTCTGGACCTATTTAACTGTGAAGTAACATCAGAGAAAGACTATAGACAAAGGCTTTTTGGCTTCATCCCCTCACTTGAATTTTTGGATGGTACTGACAAGTAAGTATTTAGCATAAGTTTTGTCTGGTCATTCTACTTTGCTTTGCAACTGGGAATGAGTTACATATTTTTCAAAAAGACTAAGGAATATATATAATCAATTTGCAGTCTGTTTCTTTTAATGTTCTTTTAATTCAAATTCTGACATATGTCTATTTGACCAATCAAATTTGTGCAGTCTAAGTTCCTGTGATTTTCTCCTAAAACCATTGATATCATATCAGATGATCCTTTTTACCTCAGCTGGAAAAAATATTTATAAATTAATTACAACAAAACACAAAACTTTGTGATTTTTCAAACTTCATTTTGGGTCACACAGGATATCTCTACATCAAATAAACTAAAAACGTTTGCAATTTTTTCCTAGAGATGACCAAGAGATAGAAGATGAAGATGAAGGTTTGTTCTACTAAATGTTTTTATGCATAGCTGTTTATTTACTCTTTGTTATTTATCATGTTATTTCTCACCATTTGTTATGTTTTCAGAGGGCTTTGTGATGTCTTGCATGTTGCAGATAAAAAAATTTAATCTCCTTTTAGTGCTTTTTTGAAAAGTTGTCTTGAATTTGTTTTCTGCTCATGGCTAATATTGGACTATTTTGAACCTTTAACCCTTTGCATGCTGCAGTCGCAAATTTGCGACACAATAGTGCTTCATGTAAACATGAATATTTTACAGTTAGATTTGAGTAAAGTTTGGCCTATTTGATATTGTCTTCTTCATTAGCAAATTTTCTTTCACATGCTGCAATTTGATTTAATAGTTTATATATAA
>JAYJMH010050414.1:0-13683 GCA_036873815.1 Phacellophora camtschatica | reverse complement strand
TAGGAAACAATAGAAAAAACACAACAGCCATAAACAGGGTTGTGCGGGCATTAGCCGACGCAACTTCTAGATCTTTTTATTTGCGTGCACGTGTAAATCTAATTTTTCAGTGCGTAAATACGTGAAGTGAAACGCTAAAATATTGTGCGTGAATGCGTGAAGAATAGTAACCCCTATGGGGGGGGGGGGGGGGATAAACTTCAGATAAACTGTGATCAAAACCAAAGTTGTAGTTAAAAAATATGGACAAAAACGGCAGATTACTATAACATAAATTGAGACCCCAAGACTTTAATTTAACTGAATTTTTTACATAAACTGGGCTTATTGGGAGATAATATTTCAAGAACTATACTCCAGTTATAATATAACACAAACTCTGCTTCTAACGCCAAAGAGTATTAAACAGACTCTTTGCTATATGTTAAAGCAACACACGAAACATGCTAAGAACACTATTTTTTGAAGGTGAGCCTAACAGAGGTTCTTACTTTTGAGGCATAGAAAATTTGAAATTGCTCAAATGAAAGGGAACAATCTACTCGCAAGGTGAAGAAACAATATTGTTTTAAATCCCATTGACTTTTGAAATATTTTTCTAGTTTCCTCAAAATTACAACATTTTTCATAAATTTGTTGTGAAAATTTCATGGTAAAGGTTCTTAAAAATGGTTCTTTACTGCTCTTTATAGATTCTTACTGTAATCTCTCTATATGTAACAGATAATTTTGGCCAAAGTTTTCTTATTTTTAACTACTTTTCTGATAACTGTCAAAAAGCCAAGTTCTTACGAATTGGTATCAAATTGTTTGTACAACCTTAATATTTGTTTGAAGTCGACCGTCATGGCTCCACTCAAAATTAAATGCCTTTTTTATTGTATTCTACTATTCCTTACCATTACTTTTTAAATCTTAAGTTTCCTGAAAAATTTGAAAATATGGTATCTGAAGCTGGTTCTAAATCTTTTGGTAATTTTGAGACTTGTTCATAGGTAAGAAAAAGCGTACTTTCTAGAATCAGCACATGAGCAAAAAATTAGGAAAAAACCAACTCTCCATGTGCTTTCTTAGCAACAAAAACAACTAAAATTCATTTTTGATACCATGAATGTTATTTCAGAATTCGAGATATAAATGTTTTGGCTATGATTTAACGGTGCCACAATATTTTCCAGTGCTGCATAATTTTGAGCAGAACTTTTAAATGCTTGACGTATATTCCATTTTGAACCATTTGTTGATCCATTGTGCTGTGGTATTTATCAAATAGAAGTACGTTTGCTGCAAAATTATATTAATATTTATTTACCTTGAAGGTGTTTTTTAATAATGAAATCTAGAACTGAGGTTCTTTTCTGAAAGCCCGTAAAACTGTTTGAAATGTTTGAAATTATTGTTCTGCCTTTATTTATCACATAAATGTTTTGAATTTAAAATTAAATGTTTTGATAGTGAGAGCACAGTTCTATTTATTTACATATTCGGTTATTTTGCAGTAACGCATCCCCCAGGGAGTGCAGTACCACCTGACTTGGGTAGGGCGTGTCCTATATTTTTGCGTCTGGGATTTTGATTTTGATAACATATTGGATCTGAAAAATTTTGAATAGTAAGAAATAGCAAAGAAATGTTAATAAAAAGAAGTTCTAGGCAGTAAAATTGCATCACAACATGCGCCATGTTTTTATATTTTTGGGTTTACATTTTCTTTCCATTATATTTTTAGGTCTGCTCAAGATTTCCTCCGACACGCCCCCGCCCAAGTTAAAAGGCACTGCCCCCCCCCCCTGACGCATCCTTCCAATCTTGTCTTTTTGCACCCAATATTTCGCATTATTTCTTCCAGCGGAATATCTCTTAACTTACATGTTTGCTCCTTCTCAACAAGCGAATTGCAATTTGTTATATATCTATATAAGTCGTTGATCACATATCTTGGGTCAAACATGATGTAAACAACTAAAAAATTATTTTTATTGATAATTGACATAGATAAGATAACAAATTTAGACTTATCTGATTCACTTCACTATGAAATTGTCAATTCGATATATTCAAAATAAGACGCTCTCAGTGCATATTTATTTCACACATTAATGAATTGAAACAAATGCCTTAGAGTGGTTACATCAGCTTTCTTGCTTCATAAATGAGAACACAAAAGTGTAATTGCGTATAAATAGCTAAAGAGCAACTGATAAAATGTTAGGTACAAAACAAACCAGTTGCGAAAGACAGTTTCGAACTTACATATTTTGACCATTATTCATCCATTTGCAATCACATGTCAAAGCCAAAGTGAGTCAATAGACAACACGTTGAAAGTGTATTTTCCAGAACCAGCTCTGATGCTGGTTAAAAATTACAAGCGAGCAAAAAGATACTAATAATTCCTTCATAGTTTGAATTGTTTTTAGTTCTTTTCGAATTGTTTTTGAAAACTACTAGAACCATCTTCATTCTATGTTCTAAAATAAAGTTTTCAAAGGTAGTGGGTGTGTCACACCCAAAGATCGGAAGAGTTAAAAAAAATTGTAAAGTTTGAAATTAAACATTTTCCAGAGCGGTCCATTGTCGATAAAAGACCCAGCGTGAGAAAAGATAGCCATCATATCAGTATTTTATAGTTTGGTTTGGTTGCGGTCTTCTTTCAACTCGTGATTCGGAACGAATGGAACCTTCAGTAACGTTCCAAAAAACATTTCCAACGGGAGGGGGGCATGTCACACCCAAAACCAGAAGTATTTAACACAAGATCCGCTGTTTCAAATTCAGTAGACGAAGAACGCTTACGAACAAGAACAGAACGAAGCAAGGAGCATCCATAAAAATAGCCATCAACGACTTTTTAAGAAACTGTATCATCTGCACGTTTAATACCATGGAAAAGTGTATGATGTTTCTTCTCATCACGACAATGTCACTTTTGATGTTAATTTCAAAAACAGAGGAAAGATCTATCAAAAAACGAGGATACCTCCCACCACCTCTTCGATCCACTGCACATCCTACAGTAAGTTTTATTTCTATTTAATCACATTTGAAAATTTATCCTGGAATTTCTATAAAACAGTCAGTACAAACAAATTTATGTTTTTTTAATGACAATGAAATCGTACCTATTATGCATACAATGCTGTTAAGATGCCATAACTTTGATTTTTGCTTTCCATTTAAGATTTAACTGTGAAAAGGTATTTACTCCAGCAAGCTTTCAATTTTCTCTAAGTCAGGCCCCGTTCACATTGCTCCGTATTCATATGAAAAGAGAGCCAAATTTACCCGTGTTTGCCTTACATTCGGATTGCTCTGCTATCAAAACAGAGCTTTTCGAATGCGCTGACAAATACAGTTACATTTGCAAATGATGCTCTGTTTTCAGTGTTAACACAAAAAACGGAGACATTTGAATACTTTCACATACACGTTTTGCTGGAGCAGTGTAAACGCTCATCGTATTCAAAGCGTATTCATCGCAGTGTGAACAAGCAGCGTTTTCCTCAACATTAACGTAAATGAATACAGAGCAGTGTGAACGTAGCCTTAGATAAACTCACTACCATTTTCCCGTCATTATAGAACGTCTTATTTGTCCTGCAGCATTGATAGGTTTTAGTTTGGCATTTTTCTATGCTCAAAGTGTTTTCATTCCTAGCTCCATCCAATGTGTGGCACGTTTGATCACAGTAACATTGCAGTACAAGAATGGGTTGAAAGAAACTGTAAAGTCTGACGATAAATGGTGACGGTATACGCACGATACGATTTGAAGAAAATAGAACGATAAAGCTTCTCTCTCTCTCTCTCTCTCTCTCTGGTGCATCATGGTAAAGAATATTTTAACGAAAGGGAGGTTTAGACTCAGAACGAGCTCAAGTGTAAGTACAATGTTTACAAAATGCGAAAGGCTCTTCATGAAATAGGATTTTTAGCTGCTACAATAATGAAGCCAATTTCCTCTACTTTTCAAAGCCTTCAGCTTGTTTTTCCAGAAGACGAAGAAGAATAACATATTTCACGCAGTACAGTCGGAACCGTATAATTTCAAGTACAATGGTTATTTAAAACAATTAATTAATTAAACTTTTGTTCTCTATTGTTCATAGAACAATAAGCCCCATCCCCAATCTGAAACAGCTTCCGACGGCACTGCCACTTGAGAACAAGTTTGAAACGCAACTTTATTCTTCAAATCTTAAATTAAACTGTTTCCCTGTCGTACTCTTATTTGCACTCGTTCTAGACCGGAACCTTCCAAACTAATATCAAACGATGTGCGACATATTCTTGTGGATTTGAATTCAACAATGACGGTGCTGGTGGTACATTTGCCGTTTATTATCAACTTATCAACATTAAATTTTAGTATTTGTATTTTCTAAATATCGTATCAGAAGAAAATATATTTATTTTGGTTGTCTTAGAACAAAATATGTATTATACTTATGAAGATTTATTCATTTTTCACGTTGATCAAAATTTTTCAAGTTATTTCTAACTTTCACTCTATGTTACCAGAAAGCACAAAAACTCCAACAACTGTTTTGAAATTGAACATGGACAGATATTAGTCATCAATATTGACAAATTTGACATAAAAATGCTCCTTAGTAATATATCTGCTCTGCTGTCCTGCTGTTTATTTCAGATAATTTTAGATCGAGAACCATTGTCCAGTTTTCAAAATCCGTGTATAAGTATTCCTACTGCAAAGGTACGACTGAAGAAAATATGCGCCTTAGCACGTGCGATTAAAGGTGTCTGTTGGTCTTGACAACCAGGGTACAGAAATTAAGAAATTTCACATGAACATACTCCTTTGTCATTTAATTGACTCATAATGCACTCTTGGACTAGTTAAAATAGTACTATGGAACAGGCCAGTCTGCAGAGTGCGCCAGAGGCACACCCGAGGTGGCTCCTCAGGAGCACTTGGATGTCAAATCTCATTTGGGCCACACTCATCCTCTCTTGAAACCACACCCAATATTTAAGATCACACCCAACTTTTACATCAAAAATCCCAATTTTCCCACCTGGAAGGCGTAGCAGAGGGATACAAAGAATAATTTCGCACTTGAAAGGCAACAATGTGAGAAATTGAAGGACTCGAGCGAAAAGTGCTACATTCTGCAGACTTGGCTTCAGATAAAAGCAATCAACAGCTTCTTTTATGTTATGATTCATTGCTACATTTTGTAGCTGTTTTTACAATTTCAGTTCTTTCTTGGAGTTTAAGATTTTCTTTCTTTGAATGTTAAATGAATTTAACAAGCCCAAACGAAACATCGGTCACACTAAGCCATCAGTGCGAAGGAAAGTGTAGGGTATCATTTTCAAACGATTTTACTCAACATTTTAGATTTCACCCTTGCCTTGATTACAAAGAAAAGTGTCTGGATTAAGTTTGTGCAAATAATTTTTAATTCGAGTCTGCATCATGTGACCACGCATGTGACTAATTTCCCAGTCTTGCGTTTAAGTAACGTTCCTCCCTCTTTTTACCCTGGCGATGTGTTATTCTCTTTCTAGTTCTTCAAAGGTACCATAACAGCTCTATTTAGTCCCTTCTCTAATTAAGCCCCCAATTTCCTAAGAGAATGACTCGTGTAGTCAAATGCAAGAATTCAATCACAGCTTATGTCAGCGCAATATTTCAAATTTCCAGTTTCATGTCTTCGAGAGTCACAAATTGTCCTACAAATTGTCCTAAAAATTGTCTTATCTAGTCCAGTATAACGTCTTAGAAGCCCCGTGACACAATGCAGTGTATCTTCCTGGAACAATAGCTATTTGGAATAAGGAAGTGGTACGAAATGAAACAGAAAATTGCAAAAAAAAAGAAGTTTTCAAGACTTGATGTTGATTTTGTTAATAAGCCCGGTCAACCAACTCGACCTCGTCTAGAAATTTGAATAAAGCCCCGGGGGCTTAATAGAGCTTTTACGGTAATTTGAATTTTAATGCATTGTTTCCCCATATCATTTCCTATCATGCAATGTTGGCAATTGTGTAATGAGACCATTTAAAAACATACCATGTCTCTGTGTAGGTGCGCCATGTCTCTGCGCTCAAAGTCTTCTTCACGTTTGAATTCCTCGATGCCCTCTAACGATACAAAATGTATATATATGTATGAATCTCATTTGTTTTTAGTATGCGCGTTAATACATTATGCAGAAAGCAATTATCAAAGTCAGCAGATATGGATGTCTGAATTGAATTCAGACAGCCTAAACATGCACGTTACTGTTACAATCAATCTCTTAAAATCCTTCGTTCGTTCATTTTCCATTCACACAATTACGGGCTTTAAGAAAAATAAAAGGTTTATTTTATTCCCACTTTGATTCTTCTCACTCTACTTGTCCTACATTCCGTGTTTTGATCAGAACATAGAATTTAGGACAGGTGGAGTGAGAAAAATCGAAGTGGGAATGAATAAAAAATTTTCTAAAAGCCCATGATTGAGTGAATGTGTGTTCAATTCAATAATGTGTATTTGTGGTTTGCTAAATGGTGAACAAAATTTTCAAATAAACGGCCCAGCAAATAGAATATTTTAATTTCAATTCATAATATTCCAATTTACCCGACACCCACCATGCATGGGTTTAGCAGGTTCCAATTTAATGTTACAATATCTGATATGATATTTAAACGATTTAATGAATTGAAAAACTACATAAAATGATAGAACAGATAATACAATAAAAAAAAAAACAAAACATTTAATCAGGGTACCATCCAATTTAATCATTTCTGTGTTGTATTGTTCGTATGAGTTCTTTGAAGTTCTCATAACTTTATTATTGTATGACAACCATCTTATCGGGGATTTCATTTGTTATACCGGATGGACAAAAGAAGTTTTCCCATTTGAAAAATTATCATAAATCAGTCATCCACTTCTTAAAATCTTCTTTTTATGCGGTGACATAAATGGCCAAATTCAATTATTAGATTTTACACATTACATCAATGCTATTAATTTCGCGAAATTTGGCGTTTTTACAGGCTACAGGGTTTGGTGCAAGTCTATGGGGAGCAGTACCATTTCACTTGGGTAGGAAGGAATGTCTGAGGAAATCTTGAGCTGACCCAAAAATATAATGAAACGAAAACGTATACCAAAAAATATAATAGTTATGACGCCTATGATGACGCAATTTTGCTGCCTACAACATCTTTTTATTAACATTTCTATTTCATTTATTCATCTCTAATACCCAAAATATAATATTTTAAATTTGTAGTGCCAAAATTACAATCTTTTATGACAAATATTTCAGACACAAAAATATATTTATGGAATCGAAATCCCAGACCCAAAAAATAACACGCCTCCCTACTCAAGTCAGTGCTGCCCCCCTGGGGTCACAATGAAATACCAAATCCAATATTTTTCATTTCGTTACTCTTCACGTAGTTAAGGGAATGTCAATTAGTATTTATGAAAACGATAAATTATTGTAAATTTCTAAAATAAACTTCTGCATGCACAATAAATAGTTGAACTATTGCACAGTAATAAAAGAACTATTGGTTCACTGGGTAGTAGTTTTGTTCTCAATTTATGTTGCTAATTTAAAAAATTCAATATGTTTCAAGATCCAGAAATTTAAATTTCAAGCTTTATATTTAAGTAACGTTCCTCCCTCTTTTTACTCTAGTGTTGTGTTCGGTTCTTCCAGGGTACCATACAAGCTCTATTTAGCCTCCTCTCTAATTAGCCCCCTTGTCGTAGCCAAAATTTAAAATCAGCACCTCAAGAAAATAAATTGAAAACAATGACATGTGATTATTTGGTGCTCTCACCTAATCCTGTTCTCGTTTGATCTGGTTCCTCGTATTCGGATTCCTCTTCCAACAAATTAGCTGTTGATGCAGCATATGGATTAGAAATACCAACACTGAATGGATGTCAAGGCAATTAAAATATGATCCAAAATCTCTCTGACTAGCATAACAGCTCATTGAAAATTGCTATGAATTTAAAAAAATTCTTTTTTTTGACTTCGCTGGTGCTCTATAATAGCTTACTCGGCTAATCTAAACAAACCATAAAGACACCGCGTAACGATAACACTAACACAAACAATAATACACTAATGATCTATAATCGAACTGTTGCAATGATATTTACATCATATATAACCAACAATTTGAACGTAGTCTTGGCATAAATCGCAATTGCAGCGAAGACCTGAACTTTTTTATTCGATTTTTAAATTCTTCTGTGGTAGAGGAGATTTTTATTTTATCAGGAATAGAGATTCAAATTTGGCTACATCCGTATGAGACAGCATTTGGTCCAAATCGCTTATGATTTAGTTTATTGACTCTGAACCGTAAATTTCTCAACTCAAAGTCTTTTGTGTGAGAGTTTATAGTTTTGCTGTTAAGTAAAAGTTGCTCACAGCTAGATGTATAGTCATTACGTGCAATTTTCGTTGCGATATGAGGTGATAAATATATTCATTAGGAAGATATTTTTATTTTCTTCCATATAAGAAGCTACTCGAGCGAGAGCATTTACCTTCCTCACAGCCTCTCTGGAGAATCGTTTTATATGTTCGTTAAATGTTAGCTGGTTATCTATTTTAACTCATAACAATTTTGCGCTTTTAGTTTCGCTAACAATATGGTCATTCATGTTTATTTTGGTTTCATGATGGTTATTGGAAGGGTTTGCTTTAACAGTCAAAAATTAGCATTTGTCACCATTAGCACCATGTGACTGTTACCGAGCCAGTCATTTAGTGTTTTCACTTCATCTTCTAAACTTTGAGCCAATTCATCATTTGTAATTGATGCTCAGATGGTAATATTATCTGCGAAATTACACAAAGCTTACTTTTATTCATCATTAATAAACATTTTAAAGAATAAAGGGCCTAGAATTGATCCTTGAGGGATCCCTTGCTTTATTTCCCTTCATTCACTATATTTGGAGTTAATTTAGGCTCTTTGTACTCTTCCACTACGGTAGCTGTGACAGGCAATCATCTTCTTATCTAAACTCATTTTTATGTCTTCAATTAATCTCAATAGTGCATGTTGAGTGGTGTAAGCCTTAAATCATGTTGAGTCCTTGCCTGAAATCACGGAATATCGGAAACAGTTTGCTATCAAAAATTATATAGACAAATTTTTTTTTGCGTTTAAAAGCATTTTATTATTAAAAAAATATAAAAATAATGTTTTTTAACTCTGCGGAGGAAGAGGTTTTTATCTCTGCGGAGGAGAATATTTTTTATTTTACGTCTGTGGAGGAATATCTGCGGGGGAAAGTGTGACATCTGCGGAGGTTCGCAGAACTGAAAAACACACTTTAAAATATTGGTAACTTTTCAAGAACAAGGAAAGATACAATTTTTGCTGTTTCTTTCTTGAGAATTTCTTTGCCATTTTACCGAATTTCTTTCTTGTGGCTACAAAAAACAATATTATTATCTTTAATATAATAAGTAATATTAAACTTTTAACATCTAACTGTTATTTGTAGTCGGTGATAGCTTACAGTGGAGATAATCGCACACACCATCTCTAGATATATGACAAATACTAATCGTTCTTAAAATACACATTTCAAATAACTTATTAAGAACGAAATTTTCAACTGTTATTTGTGATCTATCTAAAGCCGATGTGTGTGTGATTATCTAGACTGTAATCTAATACCGACGTTATGCGAGGACCGTTTTCAATTTTTTTTATTGTTTCGTTTTAAGCTAAATCTGCAAAACAGAATTTATTTCCAGAAGTATTTCCCATTATCATTATAATTCCAAATCTGTTCTGGACCTATATTGCATGGCCAATGATTAGAGTTTAGATCGTATCAAGTTTGGAAATTAGTTAGTTGGTATGGTAGCTCAAGAGATAAAAGTTGGGAGTGGTCGCTCACTGCTGCAAACAAGCAATGCCAACTATACTGCTGGGCGGCATTAAGGAAACAATCCCAATTCTTTTCTTGTAGTATTTTAAAATGAAACTTAGCGATAATAAATTAATCGTTGAGCAAGGTTTCGATGTCATCCAAACATGATTTTCAAGCTAATCTGATTAAAAGCTAATCCTAACATCAAGCTAATCCTAACATCATTATCAAGTAATTTTGTTATTGTTAGTATTATTGTGTTATCGTCAGTATATTCCTAGCTTAATCCAGTTTTATATTACTCTCCTGTACATGTGAGTGAATGAATATTAATTGACTGAAAGAAGAATGACTTCAAACTTCAAATCCACTGACTCTTATTGTCTTGGAAAATAAATTAATTCCAGTTTCAAATGTACTGTTGTGAATTAAAATGCGTTTACTATTTTTTAGCCAATAAAACATCCATTATTAATTGGGGGTGTGACAAAAAACTGGTGTGCCACAATTTATGTTTACCACATACATTTTCCCATATGTTTAAGCTTCTTGTTAAATGAGATTTCATCTTGCTGAGTTACAGAATGCCTTGGTCTTGCACCACCATGGTGAGAATTCGCATGTGCACGTTGTTGATTTGCTGATGCAGTTGGTGACCCATGCCCCAGACGTTCTACCTCAGATTGAGATTGCAAAAATCTTTTGTGATCTAAATGGAACATGCACATTAATGAAAAATAAAATACCTACTTGCTTATTCAAATTACCTTTCACTAGCATGCATTTTTTGAGAATTTTTTCCTGCCACATTTTCCAAAACAACTCATTTTCAATATTTCCAAAAAAAGCTCTTTGAATTTTTTATGACCTTTATTTGATTGCAAGAAATATGTTTTTAAAAAAATTTGCTATTATAAAAATTTGGAAATAGCTTTGTGGCAGAAATTTGTGGCAGATTATATTCAGAAATTTCCCGAATGGGGGAAATGGAAGCAGCTGCTCTCCTTGCCTTCAAGAAAATAGCTGAATTCTTTCATTTTTCCATTGTTTTCCTCCAATTAGGGTTCTACCCTTCTTTGCCCTGACAGCTTCCACAATGCCCTATTACATTACAAAATAATAACAATTTCGTTCCCTCTTCCATTAAGAAATCCCTCACAACTAAACATATGGAGTACATTTAACCCTCTGAGATGATTTGTTTTCACAGCAGTTTAGGGCATGTGATAAGCTCCTGGGAAGCTTATGCACAAACAGAGTACTTTCCACTTTACGAAAGAACGAGACAAAATATGTAGCCGTAGTTCAATAAGGTAGATCTGACCCTTGACTTTGACCACATGATCTGACTGCAGTGAATACAAGCCAACTAGGAATGGTGAATGGCTCAATGATTTCATCTAGTACACATACCCTCTTCAAGAGACTTAAGAAAATCTGGATCATGCCTTAATTGACGCATAAACTCTTCATTTTGCAAAAACATGGCCAGTTTTTCATCTTCTAAATACTGATCAAGCTGTGAATCATTGAGAGATCCCTCGCAACTAATGTCATTGGCAGTGATTGCACTTGCAGTTTCTGTAGCAGTTATAACTGCTGGAACAGAAGTAGGATGAGAACATGAGTCGCCATTCAATCGCAAAAAATTTGCAGGCAAAGTGCCAATCAGAGGTGGGTTCCAAAATCTCAGTCTTTCTTCTCGTCTGGCAGATGACCTTCTTTGGGACTCAGAATGCCTTTCAGCTTGAAAATCTTGGCTGGCTCTTTGGAAATCTTTCAGTAAATTATGCTCAATTTCTGAATATGCTGGAGGTGGATCATCATATTCTTGGCTCTCATGATAATCAGGTAAATGTGGGCCATCCGTGTTTTCTTCCTCTGGGGTGGTTTCTGATATTACCAGTAATTGATCAATAGTTGTTTGCACCACACCATCATTAGCACGGAGAATGGTTTCAATCACATCTTTATCAATATGAGGAAACATTGTTTGAAAGTCAGACATTGCTTGATAGAAGTTCAAAGGCTTTTTCTGTCTTGGCTTCACTGCAGGAACAACTGAAGGTTCATCAATTTCTTCATCATTTTGGTTGTGTGTATCTGTTCTCATTGTGCGATGGTGATGTTGTTGTCTTGACTGAATACGACGAGCTGGGGAAGCTGTTGTCTCCATATTGTTGTGAGTCTTTAAGAACACTGTTGTTATGTATGTATATACAGAATGGTTATCCTTTGCTTTCAATTTTGTTATTTATCCTTCCCTTCAAAAAACCTTTTTTTATATTAGTTAGATGTTTGACAGATTGATTTTCTCAAAAAAATCAGCTCAGCAACAAATATATAGGCCTATTACTTAAAAATTGTCAAAGTTCTCAAAATAACAACAAGCATGAACATCTGCAATTGAGTTACAAATCTGGCCTAAAACCTCAATCAATCGAGCTACCTCTTCTGGAATTATAAGGTGCATATGTCGGCCACACTACATAATTTAAATTAATGCAATGAATGGGCCTAAATATCATCAACACAACAAATCAATATTTCTTGTTACTCGATCTTCGTTTTTTATCTGTCTTCGAGGAGTCAAAAGCTAAGCTGTACTCTAACTCTCAAGCAAAATTAAATGGACTGTTGTAATGATTGTATAAACGAACCAGTAAGTCGCTGTCAATTAGGATTTCTCAGCACTTTCCTACTTTTCTGCGATTGTGAATCAACTTTGTGATTGAAATTGAACTTTGTGATGTCCACCCACAGCCGCAGCAACCAAACCACTGACGACAGCAACCTGCTGCTTGTTTGGGCAAAACGGCGAAACGAAACAACAAAACTAAACCGAACACAGAAAAAACTTACAACAAAGAGTGAGGCCGAAGAAAACGCCAAATAGGAAAATAGGTGCAAAATTTCAATCGCGGGGGATTTTAGCAAAATACACCCACCCTTGTTGATATGACGTCATAATAATGATTGTGACGTCATCTAGAGGCTTAATGTGATGTAATAATGACATAAATGTTGTCTGCTGTGAAAAGCTGCTTTTGCTTGGTTCCATCTTGGGAAATCAAGATGAGGCGATGGGAGTATACGGTGGCCCACAGGTGTCACATCAAATAAAATTTCTCCACATCAATCAAATGCAAATTTTTCACATCAAATGCAAATTCTACACATCAAATACAAATTCTCCACATCAAAAGGGATTTTTAGTTTTTACTTCAAGTGCCTCAAGTTGCAACCAAATCAAACCCAACATGAGATCAACCATTCTAAGATTTTAACGCTATATGACAAATCCTATTTTCAGAAATTCACCACACTGCAAATATCAGTGGCAACGACCCAGGATATTGGTGTGTTACCCACCTCTCCGGAGTTTGACATTATCACTTGAGGATTGCCCAAGAACAACTCCAAAGAACAGTCTTTTCCAGAAATATTGTTATCATTTTTCAAGACAGGTAGGTAGGTAGATCATTTTATTATTAAAAAGTTTTCAACTTGAAAGCGATATCAAATATAAATTATTGCAAAAACTGCTTCCAGCAGCAAAAGCTAAACTAAGAGGCAAACACTAAATTGTTTTTCACCTTAAGCTTAAACGTATAAATGTTATCTGCGGAATTTAGTTCTGAGGATAACTCATTCCATATCCTAGGCTCTGCCTAAATACGATAAGCATTTTTGACAGGCGTTGATTTTACGGGGGCCCCCCCATAGGGGTTACGATTCACGCATTCACGCACAATATTTTAGCGTTTCACGTATTCACGCCCTGAAAATTAGATTTT
>JAYJMH010050403.1:0-13684 GCA_036873815.1 Phacellophora camtschatica | reverse complement strand
ATGATTATTAGATGATTACATGATTACTAGATGATTATTACATGTGATTACATGATTATTAGATGATTACATGATTACTAAATGATTATTACATATTACTAGATGATTATTACACTATTATTAGATGATTACATGATTACTAGATGATTATTACATATGATTACATGATTATTAGATGATTACTACATATGATTGCATGATTATTAGATGATTACATGATTACTAGATGATTATTACATGTGATTACATGATTATTAGATGATTACATGATTATTAGATGTTGATTACATGTGATTACATGATTATTAGATGATTTCATGATATGGTAGCTGCAATAATCGATTTTAAGCAACTATGTTGTTACCTAAGCCTACAATTCAATAAATCATATCTACATTGTATTGATACAGGGCTGTTGAACTTGGTTTTACAACGGCAGATTTGGAAATGGTAGAAGGGCTAGCATCGAAGGCAGAACCTGAAATTAAAGTTGTCACCATGAAGGAGGTGCATGCTGATGCTACGCAAAGAAAGGTAAGTCAAAAGAGTATTTATTTGTATCAACTTGGAATTTTGCAGCTTGAAAGATATGTCGATTTTCAATTTTTGAAATTCTTGGAAGGTTGAAAAAAGGTTAGGCTCTCCAAAATAAAATGCTAAGAACTATTCACTTCAAAAAACGAAATCATTTTACGAATCTGTGTCACAAAGAACTTGAAATTTTAACTTACCAATTAGTACAAACCAAACATTCTAAAACTAAAGTACAGAGGTCAAAAGTTTTTTCCGTTCTAGTTGGGGAGGCTCCAGCTGAGTATATATCATTGCACACTTGTGTGGCATTCACACTGATTATACTGAAGAACAGAGCTGGCACAATTAAACTTGTGAAACCTTGTAACTAACTGTTAAATAAGAAATGCACTGTCTATTTTCATTTTTGTAGTTTCGTGAAAGCCACATTGAAAAGTCTGAGCAAAACGAATCTGCCCAGTCTGAAAAGGTGAAGACAAAAGTAAATAAACTTGAAAGTGAAAATAAGGTAAGTACGTATTATTATTTACGGTTAGTGTGACTTATTTTATTTTACATATAACTTTTCCTTACTATTAATAAAGCTAAAACTTAGTTTAAAACCAGCATGCATTCAGTAATCAAGTATCTACCATTTGCAGGGCTATAGCTTAATATCCGCGAGGCTAACAATTTTGAATTGTACTCTAAAATGCGTCCGAAGGGCAAACTGAGAGTTTGGGACGTTATCCAGTCATCTGCGTTCGCGTTTACCTGTCGAAAACTGGAAATTTCCTCTTTTCTCTTAATTAGAAATATCCTTCTCCGCAAGGGTAAAAATACCTCCTCCGCAAAGGTAAAAATATACTCCTCCGTAGAAGTAACTTTTTGTAACCAGGCAAACGTGTCCGTATATATCATGCTGTAATTTTCTAAAAGATTCAACAAGTTGTTAAGAAATACACTAATTAAAAGGCAATATACTTATATTAGAAATGCTCTTATCAGGCCTGAAATTTTAGCATTGTAATTCTTTTACAGAGGGATTCGTTAAAATTAATACGGAAATCTAATGTAAACATTGTGCTGACTTTATCACAAATAAATAAATAAATGAATATTCATAAAATCCTACTAAAATGTGTAAAATATACAGATAATTTTGTTTTCCTCAACCCCAATAAAAACGGCTTTTATTTTGTTTGATTTTTTCAAGGTTTAATAAGAGCTATTCATTGAGAACAGAAAGTAAGTTGGTATTCTGCTTTTAATGTTTTAAATTGATGTTCTCGTGCAATATTAAATTGATATCTCCTGGTATATATCAAGACATGTTTATTGTTGATTATATCTTTTCAGGAGCTGAAAGACGAGAACAAGCAACTGGAGATTGGCTTGAGGGAAATTCTTGCCATGGTAAAGGATAATAAATTCCAAGAAGGTATACAATATTGAGTTTTTTACATTGACATGTACCAGAACATAATAATTTATTTGTTTAGCAATCAATTTTGCTGAAGAAAACATTTGTTTTGTTGTCAGATTTTATTGAGATGCGAGTACGCAAGAGAGCCAGTAGTGAGCAATCAGGACAGTACAATTAAGCATTCTTCCCAGGGAAACATTTTTATCTTTTGCTTGACATTGAAGTTGTCATTCAACATAATAAATGATAAAATTGTTGTTTGTCTGCTTCTGAAATTTTAACTGTTTGAATTTTTTTGTAGAGCAAAATGGATCACTTCAACTGCACATTCCTGCCCTTGAAAAGCTTATCGCGGTGAGATTTTATTAGTCAAATACGGTATATATATATATATAACTTTATACTATGAAGAACGGACGCAAAAGAATATATTTTTTTGCTTCTAGAGCAGGGTGTAAATTTAATAAAACACAGTATTCAGATTTTGAAATGACAATTCGATTTTTAATTACTTTGAATTTCTTTATCGAATCACTGCGTTTTGGGTTTGGTTCATATATTTTGGAACCAATCTGCATATACAGTAATTTGACTGTTAAAGAATGAGTATTCAACTTGTCATACCACAGCCGATGTTTAACAGATTTATCTGATTCTCCCATCTGTGTAAAGTTGTTTTATGGTGTTCTTTCAGAATATATGGTGCAAAAGTAGAAAATAAAAAATTTATTTCATGATGTCATCACTTTGGTACTGTATTAATTATTAACTTTTCAAACAGATGTGGATTTTGTAACAATAGTGAAATTGGCACACTAGTTTCAAAGCAAATTCTCTTGAGAACATAGCGAAACTCTCTCAACTGGAAAATGAAGACATCTCCTCCGCAACATTGTTTGTTTTCGTTTCCAGTTGAGAGAGTTTCGCTTTGTCATCAAGGGATAATCGCTTTGAAACTAGTGTGTCAATTTCACTATTTTTACGAAATTCGCTTCTGTTAACTTGTCATGAACTTGTGCTTTTCGTGGATGACGTCATATGTATTTTTCTGTATTTTTATAGTGATGGTATTTATATGAACTATTTTTTATGTTTCTTTATAGATGATAGAGTCGAGAAATGCTTCCGGACAGTATGATACGAATTTATCGCTGAAAGTAGAGGTATTTGTGTTTTGTTTACAGAAATGATCCACTTTTATTGGTATAAAATTGTTAATTGATTTATATATTAGCACAGCACGTGTCGAGCTAAAGTACAGATAACGGGAAGTTTAACATCACATTGCGCGGATTCCCTATAATTCCAAATTTATCATTACATAATTCAATTCAAATTCTATATTTGAACATTCTATAATTTAGCACATTCTCTGTTCCTGCATATTGTAATTTGGGATGCTAGATATAAATGTTGTGATATGGAATGTTCAAGAGTATAGAAAAATAGACAATGGAATGTTAGAACAGAAAGGGAAGGTCGTTGTACAATGTAAGATCACAATTAGATCACAGCATTTATCATTCCATCCATGGTGCTACTATTTATTTCCATCAATAAACATTTTCAGTTCAAAACTCCATTAAGTAATTTGTACTTGTATTAGTTTGTTTCTTTTACTTACCGTAAGTTACATTTCTCATCAAGTCAGTCTTTGCTTACAACTGTAATACGTGGGGCATGACGAAATATGGCGTAGAATCAATTGATGCATTCCATTGACAGCAATTACGAAGAATCATCAACAAAAAGTATCCCCACAAAATCTCAAATAAAAACCTCTATTAACGCTGCGACGAATATCCCATATACCTATTCATCCGTCAACGCTGGAAGTTGTTCGGCCATATTCTCCTATCCGACCCACAGACACCTGCAAATCTAGTAATTACATAGTACTTTGAGCCTGTAACCGAGAAAGGATACCGAGGACGACTACGATACACTATAGTTACCACTCTGGACAATAATATCAAGAAAGCAGCGGAAGATTTACCCAACTTCAGTTAGACAGTTGAAAATGCTTGGACGTTAGCCCTTGATAGGCAGCGCTAGAAAGCTTTAACTGACACTCATTTGTGTAATCGCTGAAGCCGAAAAGTCGCTTTAACAGGGCCATTAAAAACGAAGAAGAAGAAGACATATATATAATAGAATAACAGACATTTTGAAGGTGTTCAATGTATTAAAATGTAATGCCAGGACTGCTTTAGAAACATTTTAATGATTAACATTTCATTTATAAAATTCTTTATTTTTTGGTGTATTTGTTTAGTAAGTATTTGGAATGACTGTGAAAAACTGTTTAATTTTAATTTTAATATAGATTGAGCAGCTGAATGGGAGAAACGAAGAACTGAGGTCACAACTGAAAAATGCACGCATTGAAATCAAGGATATGATAGCATCAGTTGAGCGTAAAAACCAGAAGGTAAGATTAATACAACAAACTTGAAGTACAACCAAAATAGCCTGCACAGTACATTTTTCCGCCATAAGATTGGTTGAGTGAGTGATTGTATTTAAAGTGCCGGCCTGCAAAAGTCTCGAGATGACTTGTTTCCAACAGGGAACGTGGGTGAACATGCCGCATGCAGGCATGGGACCTCCGAAGGACGAGGAAACGAGCTGGTCAGTTGCCCGGAAGGTTGCCCATCCAAGTGTTGACCCGCCTAGAGCACGCTTAACTTCAGTGATCTGATGGGAACTGGTCAGCACGCTCAGCCACTCGATTTTTAACCTAGTTCAGTTTGCCAAATCTTTTTTACTTAGATATCGATTGTTAGTAGGCTGTGAATTATTAGTCATTAGTGGATTATGAATTTATAAATAATTTTGAGCGAGAATGTTCAAAGATACACCGTCGGTCCAAAAATACCAACTACGTTGTTTAAGGAGAAAATGGGAGTAAAAACACAGGATTGGGAAGACAACTCTTCGCGATTAAGATGATATACTTCATTCTGGTGTCTGTTTTATAAAATCGAGTTTATGCTCTAAAATATGCAGGTAGGTAGGCTGAATCAGAAATTTTCGAAATCTTTAAAAACGTGTGTCTTTTCGTTACTGTGAATTCGTTGATTTCCGATACGCTTAATTCAGCCTAAACTCATAGAACTAAACTATTCCATGAGGGTCGGTGTGCCTAATCAAACTTGATTTTGGTTATTTTTAGGTACAGTTGAATGAATTCGAATTGAACAAATTGTGAAGCTAAATTGAAAAACATAAGATCTTTATGCAAATTTTAAACGTACATTTGATTTTTTCAATCCAGTTTGATTCTTTTTATGTAGTTTCTAGTTTCTTATGTATAAGCCTATATCTTTATTTAATTATTGCGCTTTCAGCCCTGGTGCAGATACGCCGCTTAACTATATATTAACCCACCTGCAGTCCATTCATGTACGTACATCTGCTCAGCTATTTCGCTCTTAACCTTACCATAGATAAGCCCATTTTTGTATATGTTCATCTGCAGATTTTTCCATCCGTAGGTAAGTCCATATTGTCATCTGTCAGTTGATACTGTACAAATGTTTCCTTGCGTAAGCCCTTGTGAAGGCTTTTGAAATCTTTATAGGCCTGTTTTAGAGGTTTTTGTTTGTAGGTTTTATTTGATACAAAACTAATAATGTGATATTTTTTCCTCCAAAGTTGACTGAGTTTGAGAAAGAGATTGATCTTTTGAAAGAAGCTGGTTGGTATATTAATATATTTCAAGTGTTAATAATAGGATTTTTGATATTCATTTACGAGTTTCAATGTTCCATATTTTTGCATACTGTTGCATATTGTTGGATATTTTATATGATTTTTTATGTTTTTGTTGGTTATCAAGATAGTGCTTTTCTTGGTTCGGGCGTTTCCATCTGACCACCTCAGATTGTTTTACTTTGTATAGATAGGTACGTCAAAAATATTTATAGAAAAGAAGTCACTTCCTAAAAGATATGTATGTATACTACCACATTCGATTAATACAGATAGAAAATCCCAACTTTCCATGGTCTGTTTACATGAGGTGACATTTGAGCTACCAATACATTTCGTTTGTAATGCTACTTTTGTGTTTACACGAGAGGCTAGTCAGTCTGGCATGGTGGGTTGGAATTAATTCTTCTACACAAGCGAGTCATTGTCATCGTCACGTGTCAAATGTCTCTCCCAGTTGAATAGCCTGAAATTTATCCTTGTAAATGCAGGATGAAGCCTGCCCACTTTAGGCGAGCCAGCTCGCCTAATTTGACTGGCCCACCTTATACAAACAGTCCTTTAACACGAGGTTTACCTTATTTTAGGCCAAGGCGTGATAAAATTGAATCCGTTTAAACTCCCTGAAGGGATGACTCCTTCCTCGATTGATATAATTTCAAATCTCAACGAGTTTCTTATTCAAATACTCCAGGTTAGTTGATTGTTTTTTACGAGATCTTGGTAGAGAGAACTAAACAAAGTTTTTACTGAATAATATTATAAAATCTAGTTGTTGTATTTTTTAAAAAGCATTAACAAAATGGTTAATTTAATGCATTAATACCAAATGGTTAGTTGATTTCTAAATAATGTAGTTACACATTTTGCAATAGTTTTACTCTTTATTAGCCATACAGTCAAGTAACATTTGGTTATAACTGTCTACTGTGTGCCTCCTAAAATTTGTCAAGATAGTGCTTTTCTTGGTTTTGGCATTTCCATATAACACCTTAGATTACATATACATATACTTATACATATACTTATACATATACTTGTAATCGAATAATAACAATAACATTTGTTAAGGCAAGTTTCCAATTTTCTTTTGTAGGAGTTATCGAACAAGGAAGAGATGCTTAAAGGTATGGAAGAGAATCTAGAGGCTTACAAGAGGAAATTTTCAGTTGCATTGCACCAACAGGTCTGTAAACAGAAACAAGTTTTCCCGAGAAAACCTCTAGCCATTTTCATATTTAGTCAATCAAATTTTCTGAAAACGTTGCTATTGATTGGCAATTACTATTTATGTCACCTTAATTTATTTCATTTTAATGCATCTCACTTTAATGTGTGTCATTTTGATCTTCATAAGCTAGCGTGCCTTTGAACTTGGCAGTGCACCATCTCCGATGCCCCTTTTTAGAGAGGTTTAGATCCAGAACGAGTATGAGCACGAGTTAGCAAAAAGGCGATTTATCAAAAGAAATAACTTTATTTGTAAACCTTAAATTCCTTAAATTTGTAAACCTTTTTTCGCAAGGTTGAAGGTTCTTCGTGGATTAGGCTTTCTCGCTGTCGCTATAACTAAGCCAATTTCCCCAATCTTCTCAGAGTCTTGCTGGCTTTTCCAAAAGAAGACGAAACATTATTTAGATCCAGAACGAGTACGAGTATTTAAAGTTTAAATAATAGACTTGTCAGAAATCTTGTTCTCCTGGGGCATCAGAACGTTGTACTTTCCAAATCTGCAACATGAAATTGACAATTTTTTGTCATCTTTTGAGAAAGCAAGCCGAAGACTCAGAAAAGAAGAGAAAATTAACTTAATCATAATGACAGCGAGAAGGTCTAATCTATGAAGAACCTATGATATTGCGAAAAAAGAATGTAAGGTTTACAAATAAAGCTTTCTCTCTTCCTAAACCGTCTTTTGGAGTGCATTTTCTAACCTTTTACTCGTATTTATACTCGTTCTGAATCTGGTACTAGCTGAGAAAAACCGTTTTTTCGATTTCTCTTTGACTTAATTTCATTTATATATATATATTGTAGAGCATATTGTACACTCAGTACTTGGACGAGAAAGATTTGACAGAAGAAAAACTGAAAAAGCTCACAGAAGAAAATCGCAACCTGGGTGTCATCAGAGAACAGGATCAGATTAGGTTGCAGGAATATGAGGTATGTTTAATTGATCAAGTTCTTATTACAGTTACAACACAACCAGTTTTGAAAAAAAATTGGAGTGCTATATGGATCCCAAATAAGGAACGTAAAATATCATATTTTTAGGAGCAAATGCAGGTTAAATTTTTTATTTCTATTTTAAGTGTTTTCATTTCCAAGTGGTCGTAATAATGAATAGTTTCTTCAATGAGATCTTGCATATGTACTAAAAGATACTGTGACCAATCGTCAGTTGAATTCAGATAGAATAAACCTATTAAGTCATGAATGCCAGACGCCAATTTTGCAGTGGGACAGAGTATATACATCAGTTTCTTTTTAAAAACAGTCTCAGATTCAACCTTTTATATTTTTTTATTTTAACTTGCAAAGACCAACCCAGAGAAAGTTCAACTTGCTGAGACCAATCATGAATGTAATTCAGATAGAATAAACTCATTAAGTCATGAACGCCATAAGCTGATTTTGCAGTGGGACAGAGCTTAGATTGCAGTTTCTTTTTAAAAACATCTTCAAGCTTGTCTGCTTTATTTTAGCGGTTTCTAGAAACGATGAAACTGGATCCGGACCGACAGAAGACACGTTTAGCTGAATATGCAAGAAAAATGACTGTTCTTCGTGTGAATGAGAAATCTTTGTCTAGGAGATACACGATATTACAGGAATCAGAATCACATTTGAGGAAAGAATGCAAGAAAGGAAAGAATGATATAATTTCTGTTGAAAGTGCTGTTACGGAAAGAATTGGGTATTTAACAAGGTATAAGGTATGTTATCAGTTGTTTATTATTTATGCGGCCATAGCTGTGCATAGTTCGAAACTTATACACATGCTGTAAATATCAGCCTTTCTACACCCATGCTTATATTGTTAATTAACAGATTATTTCTATCTACTTTTTAATTTAGCACAAACAAACCAACAAATCCTATCTCTTTTTATTTAATTTCAATAAACACAACACCCACAGTTGGGTCCAGAATTTTTATCGATACAGTATTAACGCCCCACATTTAAGAAACTCATTTTTCAGATTAAGCCCAATTGTTTACGACTATTTTATAGTGCTTCCCAATTGCCCCGCATTTAAGAAACTGATTTAAAAAATTGAGCTCCACTATTTACATTGTATTCCTGTTGTTCTTCTTGGAAAATATCCCTAGAAGTAGTGAGCGTTTCTTACATATGAGGAGGCCTCACTGTATCACGAATTACGAAAATGCTGCATAAAAAGAAGAAAAATGCAAATTATAAAATGCGATGAATAACAATTCTTATAATTTATTTATTTTTTGCCTTATTTTAGATTTATGAATAAATTTACAGATAATATGGGGGAAACAGCAATTTCTACATCATTTTACTTTATAAAAAACATAAGGTTTTATGCTATTTATAAATAGGACATATAGGTTTTTCCGTTGTGAAAGGGTTAATGAAGGGTTCATTGACATGTTTGATTACTGTTAAATTTCAGACTGTTCGTCTCGTGTAGCTTGTAGACTCATTTAAACTTTATTTTGTACTTAGCTTATAAATATATATGATAATTTTTTTGAATAATTTACCGTGAAATAATATGAAGACTATTTTATTTTTGCTTTGAAGGAGATGGCGACCTATCGAATCGCAGCTCTTCAAAAAGCTCTAGATAGCAGTGTTCCTGAATTAGAATTACAACTTGCTAATAAACAATACAACGAGCTTACTGCCAAATATAGGGATTTGTTGCAGAAGGAGAATACACTGATTTCAAGAACAACTGCTGTAGAGAATCTTGAAGTGAGAAAGTTGTTTTTGTTATTAATAGGGAGGTATAGATTCAGAACGAGTACGTGCACGATTGCGTGGACTAAGGTTGGAAAATGGACCCCAAAAGGCGATTTAACAGAAGAAATAGCTTTATGTTCTATTTTTAGAATGGCAAAGGTTCTTGATAGATTAGGCCTTCTCGCTGCCGCTATAATTAAGCTAGTTTCCTATTCTTCTCGCAGTTTTCAGCTTATTTCTCCAAAAGACGACGAAACATATATCAATTTCACGTTGCAGATTTTAAAAGCACAACGTTCTGATGCCTCCATGTGAACAACGTTTTTCGCAATTTTTTTCTTTAAGTGTTAAATTCAATTGTGTTCTATGTCGTACTCGTACCCGTTATGGATTGAAGCCTCTGTAATAGAGGTAGAAAACATTTTTTTAAGGAACTTTGGTTTTTCGTGCTCCTTTCTTTATAGCTTATTTGGTTCCTTTTTATTCCTTTATCCAATCCGCTCGTTCACCTAATTTTAAAATTATTTTTAACCAAGAAGTAAAACAAGCAACAGAATAACAAAGCAATTTAAAATTAGTTTCAAAAGATTTCAGCAATCTTTTGTAAACAAATTTGCTTTTGCCAACAAAAACCATTTTAACACTGCAGATGATTTTTAGACCGGCATGTCCTGCTTTAAATTTATGGTTTTTAGTTCATTCATGGCTTATAGTATATTTAGTTAATTTATTGTTAACTTAGTTAATTTATTGTTAACTTAGTTAATTTATTGTTAACTTAGTTAATTTATAGTCCATACAAGTGATGTCAAGCATTCTCTTATGTTTAACTATGTTGACAACTCATCATTATTAATAAAGACAATGCAGCATTTCTAAACATTTTTTAATTTTTTTGAGTTTTCTGAAAGTTTCTGGGAACATTGCTTTGATATTTTTCTATTCTGGTTTTACCAATAAAATAATATTTTTATAAACAAATAGGCATTCACATAGTGCTGCTTATTTGTGATTGCTGGGTTTTGAATGCATTTTTGTTCGAAAAATGTTCGGACAATAATGTTTTGTTCAATATTTATATTGTGTATTCATAGTTTGATGTCAAACGCTTACAAGAAACAGAGACCAACCTGAAGAAACAGTTGTATGCAGAGAAAGAAAAATCATTTGTTTTAGAGCAATCCATGAGCGATCTTCTCAGAAAAGGTAATAAATATTGAATTAAATTGTATTAATAGAAATAGAAGGTTTACAATTTCGTACTCTATGCGGCTTGTAAATTTTAGGCAGTTTGATTCAACAATAATAAATGGCTTTAAAACTACAATCTAAGAACTCTTAGATTCTGTTTTGTCTATCTTCGTACGGTATTTGGATTGTATAAGGCTTCTCCCAAAAAAGTGTCCCTTGCTTCTAGAATATAAAAGCAGTAACATAGTTCACAGATTAAATTTTTTAATACATCAATCATCAACTATTATACAACTCTTTAAAAAAAAATTAAAATGCTGAATATGTTACGAGCTTTGAATATTCGGATTGAATATTTGAATATTGAGTAAAATCTAAAATCAGAATATAATTAATCTTTCTTGTTATTTTCAATGAGGTTTCATAGATGATGTGAAACAGAAATCTCTAATATCTTGCTTTATTGAAATCATTATTTGAGATTGAAGCAAAATTATACCATTGAAATTTAATTTAATTTTATTCATTGAGACCTTGTTTAATTTAAAATAACACAAAGGATCTGGTTTTAATGTTTACATGATATAAATTTCAACTTCTAGATCCCTTTGCATATAGTGTTTCTGGAAAAATTTTGAATGAGTTGTTGAAAGCTGCAGCCAACCAACCAACGCTACGGAATTGAAATAGTTCAAAAATTGAAATTGTTAATTTTTATACTTTTTTGTCCTTTCGTAATCAATGGCAAATATTTTTAAACATTTTGTATAATTTAACTAAACGTGTTAAGTGATGTTCTCTTGATTTGATCAACTGTGACTTCATTATATTTTGTGTTGAAATTATTTTAGTCGGAGGTGATTCTCGAACTAACAGTATCCGTCAAGACGAAGTTACGACCATTGCACGACAGTTGGCTACTTTAGAAATGAAGGTATTGTGAAAAGCTAAATTGATATCTTGCAGTGCCAGTTTTGCAGGCGACTTTTTCACGGGAGAAAAATATCTACTTCACTTGGATTTCTTTTTGTTGTTGCTTAGTTACTTGCAGAAAACTAGACTGATGACGTCAAATCAGAGAACGTAGGGAACCAAGGACTCGTGTAACAAGTCTAGCAGAAAGCTGGCCATTTTAGTTGTTACATTAAAAACCTTTTTTGTTATTTCTATCAACGGTGTAAGGAATGTTGTTATAAGTTATATCCTTTTTCTTCTTTGGTATCTATTAGGGCGGCCTGTTTATATGAGGAAAATCATCCCACCTTTGAGGCTAACGGCTGAAGAGCTTCCTTTATACGAAATTTTTCCACCAGGCTATCTGCTGAAAGATGAGAGAAATTTAATTAAAAGGCTGAAATAAACCCATGCGTACAATTGACGTTTTCATCTACCTCCCAACTGTTGTCCCACCTTCTAGCTTTCATCCCACCTTCCAGCTTTCATCCCACCTTCCAGCGTTTATATGGAAAATTTCATCCCATCGCAGAGTGAGATCCCACCTCGCGCAGAGGGACATCCCACCTCTCGCAGAGTGAAATCCCACCTCACAGAATGAGATCCCACTTCTCGCAGAGTGGAATTCAACCTCTCGCAGAATGAGATCCCACCTCTCGCAGAGTGAGATCCCACCTCTCCCAAAGTGAGATCTCACCTAAACCGGGCTGGCCTGTTTGCCATATAAACGCAAAATGAGAAGCACAAAGGATTCTACAGAAGGCGAGATCTCACCTCCCATCTCAAAGACTGGAAAATGAGACGATTTTCGTCATATATTTTTTTCGTCATATTGATTTTCGTCATACTGGAAAATGAGACGATCTTGAGTGTATAAATTATGTAACAACAGAGGCGAATTTTGTAACAATAGTGAAATTGACGCATTGGTTTCAAAGTGATTATCCCTAGCGAGAACAAAGCGAAACTCTCTCAACTGGAAAATGAAAACATCTCCTCCGCAACATTGTTTGTTTTGATTTTCTGCTTGAGAGAATTCGCTTTGTTCTCGAGGTTTAAACGCTTTGAAACTAGTGTGTCAATTTCACTACTGTTACAAAACTCTCCTCTGCTTTATGTAACATCGTCTACATCAGTGTATACACCGTATCTTTGATTTTTTAAAGCATTAGTTTGCTACACGCTGTTAAAGATATTCTTTTTTGTTTTATTTATCTTTCTTTTTGAACAGGAGCTGAATGAAAGGCAGCGAGCTGAGCATGCAGTAAGAAAATACGAGCAATTGAAATCCATGGTAACTGAATTAGAAAACAGGAACAATGAACTTGATCACAGATTTACTGAGGTTAGACTTTCAGATTTTTCCATTGAAACTTATCTTGATCACAGATTAGATTTTTCCATTGAAACTTTTTGCTGAGTATAAATAATTCAATGCGGATAAAACTGTAGAGGTTATTTTTTCAACTAAAAGAAATAAACCATGGCACCCTCCTTTAAAATTGGGCACTAATGAGGTAAAAAGACTAGATGTGCATAAGCATTTAGGATTAATTCTTGATTATAAGCTAAATTTTCATAGTCATATCAAAGAAGCAATTCTTAAAGCAAGGCGAGGCGTTGGTATGATAAGATATTTATCTAAATATGTTTCCAGAGAAGTTTTAAATCTGATATATAAACTTTAGGTAAGACCACAACTTGATTATGGTGATATTATCTATCACAAGTATGATCCCAACATGTGTCTAGAAATTACCAAAATCTAGAACAAACCTAATATTCTGCAGCGCTTGCAGTAACAGGAGCATGGAGGGGCACAAGTAAGCAAAAAATATATAAAAAACTAGGGTGGGAATACCTCTATCACAGGAGATGGTATAGGCGTATGTGTCACTTTTTCAAATTGAAAGTAAACCATATACCTGAATATTTATATGCTG
>JAYJMH010050392.1:0-13685 GCA_036873815.1 Phacellophora camtschatica | reverse complement strand
TTATGAAGTCCACAAAAACGTCTAGTCTACAAACATTGTTGGTGTCTTTTTTTCTTGTGCTGAATCAGCTAAAGAGTGGGCCATTTTCCTACAGTAAACAAAACATGAAAAAAATACTGTTAATATTAAGAAATTGGCTTAATGCTTTGTAAAAACCAAAGATAAACAATCAGCCATGTCAAAACAAGCGTTTATCAGAATGAATTATCAAGTTTTAATGCTAAATACATACCAAAAAGTTCTGCGTCGTCGACACAACACCAAAATCCACTTTCTCGCGTCGTAGGAAAAGCAAAGACACGCCAAGAACAAGGGGAATCTCCAAACCGCGCTCATTTCCGGACCTCCCAAGCGCGTCGCAGCCATGCGCGTCGTCAATCATAAACTCTCTATTATAGATGACAATATCACGGCTTTACTTTTGCGTTTTTAATAGTCGAGGTCGCAAATTATTCATATGCTATTACGCTGTTTAATAGATACACGAAAAACGAAACAATACATTGATAGAACAATGTTTGGTACTGACCACTCAACACTTTGGCTGAAATCAGCAAAAAACAACGTGACCTAATTAGCTTAGCATTTCGCAAAACTTTACAAGAAAGATATGTCACAAGAGAGATATGTCATACAAGTTTCATTCCTTTGCTTTTATTTAAAAATAGTTTTGGAGACGCGGTGCGATGCGACTCTTCTTGCGCTGTTTACTACTCTAAGAGCCTTGGTCACATAGAGTTAAGTTATCTTTTATGCTAATTACTTTTTTAATACTAGGAGACATTTTTATCATTTATTTATGTCTCAGGTGTCTTAAGTGCTGTTTTTGGTGTCTTGAGAAATGCATCAGATTTTTAAACAAGAATGCTTACATCATGGTAAGACAACATTTTGAATTTCATGATTTTGTTTTTACCATTAATTCAAGTTTACGTATGCAAGTAAGGTGATAGGTTTCATGTTGCCAAAGAGTATTGTTCTGTAGTTTATGTATATGCAGATGTAACTTTATATAGTCAATTCAGAAATAGAATGTATTAAATGTCTCATTTAAAGAAAGTAACACATGCGGAATTTTAAAGTTTTCATTTATATTTATCAAGCGTATCAACAAATGTTGCCAATTTGATATTCATTATTGGCTAAAATATCTCTCGGTTATCAGCCCTAAAAATATTGAAACTGTTACACTCAATATTGTTATAACTAGAAATGAATTGTAACCTATTCACATTGTTTTTGCCGTCATGCAATTCAAATTGGTTTCTGATATGGAGAGTGCTTAGGAACTCGCAAATTTGAATAACAGAGCAATGCCTATTCTTTATAAATCATTGATGACACCCAAACTTGCTCTCCTGGGACTTGCAAACATGGAAAATATATATTTGGGCCTATTAGGATCTCTGCGAATAAGCAAAACGAGGCCAAATTTGAATACGATGCCGGAATCATCAATGAGAAGATATAACTCATTTTGATTTCTGAAAAACATTAATTTATGATAATGCATAATTAACACGCATAGGTGATGAGAAACATAACATAAAAACATACCAAATTGGTAGGACACAATAAAAATGCATATGTTATGGGAAACCACAATTGCAACAAAATTAGAACACACCACGATTACTAATGCCAACGGTAAAACCTCATTCAACATCATCAAGTGTTGCTCGTTCAAAACATTTTTTTTTTCTCCTACAAATATGTTTTTGAGCCCATGTCCCCATAAATTGTATGCCTTCCGCTCCAGTCTAGGTTGGATTTTTGGCAGTTTAAAAATTATATTGTAAAATGGTGGTCCTCAAATTAAATTGAACAAGACATTGTTAAATTGTATTTTACAACAGAAGCAGGTTAACAAAACGACTGCTTTTCTAATTAAGCATAATTTTAAAATGTAACTTTTAACTTAAAGTTCGATACCATCCTCATTAAAATCTGTTAAACGTGAAAGATATAAGTAGAGATGATTACCATTGCCAAAACTGTGTTTTTGATTAATGTAATTTATTTACAGATAGCTGTATATGGAAAAGGTTTCTGTGCATCAGCTAAAGAAGTTTTCTCTTTATTTTTGAGAAATCCTATACGGTAACTATGTACTTCAGCATTTTAAAATAATTCTAATGTTTACTTTTTACATACCTTTTTCAAAGATTGTACAAAACAATACATTCTGTTTATTTTTCGGTGCCTTATTTTGGTTTGAATCATACCTGTTTGATCGCTTTCAGATGGTAAAATTAAAAGAAGTAACGTCAAATAAAGTTGCTCTTTATTGTGGCCTCCCTCGAGGTTCCATTTTAGGAACTTTATTGTTTTTAGTATACAACTTACCACTTACGATATGAGAAGTAAAGGACTCCCGTTCCCTCTCTATGCAGATGATACCCAGGTATACATGTCTTTCACACCAATTTGTTGCCTACTCGTTAGAGTGCATTCAGCTGTGCATACAAGAAGTTTAACTCATGAATGCATGTTATTTGACTCAAGCTAAATTGAGACAAAACTAAAATGCTGATAATTGGTACTCCACAGAAGTGCTTGAAAGTTCCTTATGTAACTTTAAATGTTGCTGAGAGTATCATCGTACCAATTCGAAACGCAAAAAACCTTGGCGTTATCTCTAACAAACATTTGAATCTACATCACATGTAAATATGTTTGTAAGTCAGCCAGGTACCAACTGCATAACATCAGTCTTGCCATGTTTATTTTTAAGACATTTTATTTAAGAGATATTTTAACGTAATTTGTAATGGAATTTGTAATTGTAATTTATCATTCTGCTTTTTTAAACTATGTAATTTTATAAACTATGTAAACTATAGAATGCGCCTATGAGCCCTGCGGAAATATTGCGCACTGTAAATTCCTTAATTATTATTAATATTATTATAATTATTTTTGTAGATGTTAGTAAAAAAATGCCTTTCATTGGATCTTTCCTACTTTTTGAATTTTCAAGTCAAACTTCTTTGGAATACATCTTATTGATCTTCTGGTACAGTAGTATTGAAAGCAAGAGCGGGACTAAACCATGGATGGACCCATCATTTTTTGTCGATGTTTTACCTCTTTGTAATGAAAGGTTCTCTGATGACCAGTGCTGTTGGGGTGGACAGAAACAATTTTAGTACAATTTTGTTATCCGTTTGTTGGGAGGATTTGCCTATAGACACCCAAATTAATTTTTTGTTTTACCTTTTGACACCCGAATTCTGACATAGATATTTCTATTTCTCGCCTCTAATCGATTTTTCCTAAATTAACTAATAAGCAGGTTTTTATAATGGGAGATTTCAATGTCCATCTCCTTGACTTTGACTCTCATACACCTACCAACGATTTCAACGTTAATTTATTTTACAAACAGTTTCTTGACTTGCATAAACCACCCGACTGGAATTTCTGATCACTCATCGACAACCATTAATAATATATCGACCAACGTAACTGACGCTTACATTTTTACTGGAAACATTATGGCCCAAATCTCCAATCATTTACTTCAGTTTCTCATGCTGCAAAATGCAAATATTTCATATAACAAATCAAATTTATTTAAATACGACTACTCAGCTTGAACTTAATTATCTAAACAACAGCTCTGACATTCAAAACAATTATAATCCATTTATTGAACTTTCATGTCATTTCATTGGTGGAGCAGCAAGTACCAATTAAAAAGTGTTCTAAAAAAGAATTGAAATTAAGGGGAACCTTGGATCAATAATTGAATACTAAGAATGATGAAAATTCGTGATTCAATCTTAAAGTAAATGAGAAAAACAAGTCTGTTAATAATGTAAACTTGTATAAGAAATTTCTAAATAGAGTAACTAACCAACTTAAGAAATGTATGAATGATAAATATGTATATGAATGTAAAAAAATTATTTTAGCTCATCGTTTTAGCTTAGCAACATTGGGGAAATGTTATCCAAAACTATTATGCAATTTATTTATTGTATTTGCAATCAGGCTTCTCTTTTTTGAATTAAGTTAATAAGTTTAAGAAATTAATGATTTGCAATCAAGAAATTCATTTGAAGTCAAATTTGAAATCAAGTCAAGAAATTAATGTGTAATCCCGGAGACTTTTAAATTCCAAATTAACGGGGGGGGGGGGGGGAGGCTTCAGTCATAGCCAAGGGAAGCTCGGCAACAACTGTTTTTTTTTTAATATTTTATCATTTGCAAAAGCACTACATATTGACTAATAATGCTATTACCTATTAATAGACGTAAAATCCAATTCATACAAACTAGAACAAAAATTGATATGAAATCTCGTACGTGCGATCGGTGTGTGGTGTTACACAAGTGAACACAATTGTTACATTTGCTAATATTGCTATAGTTAAGGCATGTGATTAGAACATGATTTTCGTCTTCTACGAAGTTAATATTTTAAGGACATATATTTTCTTGTTTTTGTTTGATTAAATAAATTTGTATAATTTTATCTTCCATGTTCTCTCAAATTCTAAAATCATCATACATTTCCGAATTTTCGTTTGCGCATATGTTTGTGAACTGTTTATGATTTGTTCAACTAAAAAAACATGTTCAGTATTTTTTAATAATAGAGGATGTTGATGTTGATTACAAGAGGATGTTGTCGTTCCAAGAGTACTTGCAATAGTTCTGAAACATGAGGATATAATTGGCGTTGGAGAATCTTCTGTCCATTCTTGCGGCTCAGTATGATAATTCAGTTCTTTGGATGCAATAATGCTGCTGAAGTTGATCTCAAATCCGTCATCCAGTTTGTTGTATTTTGACTGGTTTTTTTAATTGAGCACGCTCATTTGGTCTTTATAAAAAGAAATCAATGATGATTGGTGTGATTTTTTGATATTCAATTTAATTCGCTCCGGTCATAATTCGTTTTCTGAAACCAAGGAGTATAATTCGCTTTTAATGCTCTGAGCGAATAATCAGCGAATTTAATAATTTGATCTGCCTCCAATAAAATTTCGGTTCAGACGGTGAATTATCAGCAACTTTTATTCAGACTGTTGGACTTCAAATTTAATTAGCTATGGTCATAATGCGCTATATCAACTAGGCTTTACTGTTGCAAGAATATCGGAATGTATTTCTTAATTTTTATTTTCCAATGCTACCGTTTCTGTGTTTTAATACCCCTAGCGTAAAATAAAGAAATTTCAAAACAATGACAAATGTCTCCTTGTATTTTAAAGATACGTTTTTTTTTTTTATTTTAAGTATAATATTATTTACAGATTATTGACAATCAATAGCGTCACTGGTTTTCTACTATTTCTGGGAAAACTTTTCGTCACGGGGATAGTTGGTGAGATTTCTTTTCATTTTTAACTGTTGGATGATTTTGCTTTCTGGAAACATTGACTATACCTGATTTGCCATCATGAACGTATCTGCAAAAATATTTTTTGATAATTTTCAATTTTTCAAAATGCTAGGTTTAGTTGCATGATTAGACGGACAACGAAGCACCCAATTATTTTTTATATTTTATGTAAATGTTGCCACAGCAAGCATTTCACAATTTAAAACTGAAATAGATAATAGTGCATACCTTTGAGAATGACAAATTGTACGACGTTTCAGGCTGTGACTTTTTCAAGTATAGAAATGAAACCACTTACCATAAATATATAATGATGTCTGCATAGGGAACCAGTTCGATATCGGAACAAAGTGACAGTGCGGAAACGATGCGCTCGTGCATATTACAGACTCGAATATTCAAGAAGGATGAAAGACATGCAATCGAAAGTGAGAATATGGAACCAAACTATGAGGTTTTCGATAATAAGTCCCCAAGGACAATTTATAGAGACAAACCACTAATAAAGTTGTACTCTGTTATCAATCAATTCAGTTATCTCAACGAAATATTTTCATGAATAAGGTGCAATAAATGGGCAGGTGATAACTGAGAAAAATGTTAAGTTTTCTACCTTACGAAAGCCCCAAAGATAAGACCGTTCCCGCTTCTAAAAATCCTGTCTCGCATGCAATATGTCTTGCAACAACCATGCCTGTCTCGCGTTCATACGCACATCTCCAACGAAATAGAATTATCAACAACAACTGGATCTTTCTCAAATATAGCCCATTTCACTTCTTCTTATTCTTCATGCGTCATGTACTGCATTCCTTGTCGAAATTTTGCATAAATTTTTACCCCATTAATTTATCACAAACTGTATAAAACCAATTCAGAAATTCATCTGTAATCGTTACATTATTTTTACATTGATGATCATTATCAAATGAAATTTTTACTTTTATTCTGTGTTCCTCAGCTATTATTCATTCAAGTTTGCAAAGCTATGTATCAAACTTTAAGTGGATGTTTCCACAGCAAATATATAAAAAAAAATTGAATTAGTGAAAGGTGGTTTCCCGGTACTTCCTAACTGCAAAACTTTTCACCTTTATTTTCAATCCAAACAACAGCTCCAGGGAAGGACAATTTTGAAGAATTAAGAAAACAAAAAAGACAAAATAAAAGCTACTCATGATGAATAGTTGATATGAATTTTAATTGCACTTACACGACTTTCAAAAATAATCTTTTTTCTGCACAAGAGTGCAAATCGCAGGTGGACAACTTGTTTCAAGCTGGCCTAAAGTCTCCGCGTTTCTCCGCTCCGTACAGAAAAAGTCTGCCACAAAATACTCAAATACACAGATGACAGATACACGCATACAAACATACATACAAGTCATATACAAAGCTAAAATGAAATGTCCGAGAATAAATAACCATCGCGCCTGTACATGCGTGAATTTCGCTGTAAAAAGTAAAAAAGGACAATTGTTTGTCTTAGTTTAATTTTTGCGGATTTAAGTTGTTTGTGGGGTTTAAAACTTATTATTGTTATCTTTTTTCAGTAACGGAAAGGCAAAAATATGGTTTTATCCTAAACCTTGCACTCACAATCCAAACATTTTCTCAAAAATTAAAGAATTTATAAAGATTTTTAAAAATTCCATAAAAATTTTGGAAAAGGTAGATAAAGACCGGAAAATAGTAATGTTGCCCAAGCTGCTTTGCTCAAAAGAATTTCAGCAGACTAAATGTTAAGAAGAGCTTTTTTCTGTATAACGTTGGAATTTAGTTGCTTCTTTACGACTTCAGTTTTGAAAATGACTATAATTTTTTACTTTAAAAGTCAACTGTTTTTCTTTTATAGGTGTTGCAAGCTTTTTCTGGTTTTATAAATACAATGCCAACATGCCTGACAAGTTGAATTATGCCGTCGCTCCTATTCTGGTGAGTTTGAGATCTTGGCCTTTTTCAGAAACCAAATTCACTGTTCCTGCATTCTGTTGACAAGCTACCAAAAATCGTGTACTGTATGGATTACAGTGATTGAGGTTAAAAGGACTAAGATAGTTAAAAGCAATTTTTGGCGATTTCCTTTACGTTTGTTCTTCCGTTATAAGCGATATTAAAAAAAATTCCATCTCACAGAATCTCGAAAACCCTGAAAAACGTTGATCAACTTTCTAAAGCTTCAGAGCACATGGACAAAGATCACATCCGCGCAACAAAAACAAAAACGTGAACTAACTGAAAATTAATAGAAATGACAAACAAATCAAATAGCACTCCTCAGGCTACACATCTCGGTTGCAATCTTGACGAAAGATTTTTTTCTAGATCAAATGGCAACAAAAATCCTTTCTAAAATAGTGGCAGGATCGCTTTCCTCTACAGAAAACAAACCTTTTTAACTGACAGATTCTGCTATCAAACTCCCTCATCCAGCCTCCATCCATCCATCCAGCGTGGAACCCCATTTCGAACAGCAGGCTATCCAAGAAAATCCAAACAGCACAAAACAAATGTCTTTTGTTTGAATTTAAAAACACGACACATTTGGAGGTAAAACGTTTCTAAAAAATCAATTGGCTTCCGACGAGAATAAGACGTGAACAATGTATTTCAAGATTTTTCAATACCACATCACCAACATATTTCTCATAAATGTACAAGCCAGCGGCCGATCAGAGCGTTCTACTCAAAGATCAAGAGACAGGCTATACCTATCCTTGCATTTATATTTTATTTTTTATTTAAGAAGATCCAGTCGCCTTCTATTTGGTTGACTAGGCCCATCATACCCCTTCATATATAGTGGAGGTGCGGACAGGAATCTGTTGGTTTTCCATATTGAAAGTGGTTGGAGCACACTTTTGTGGATTTCCCAACTGTAAAAGGAGATTTCTTGCCAGATCTTTTATCGACAACTTCCCTGTTATTGAGCTTTGACCACAAGTGCTGAAATATTTTTCCTTACAAGACCAAAAACGTATGTGTTTGCAGCCATCTTATGCAGATATGTGGTTTTTAATTACATACTTGTCAGGATACCTGCGATCATTATCACAGCCCCAAACAGCACAATGGTCAGATTTACCCATAACTTCAATAATTAACGAGAAAGGCTTGCTTGTCATGAAAACTGTACAGCGACACAGTATATTTATTTCCGTAACCAAAGAAACTGAAGTTTGTTTGCCCTCTGGCCATCCCACAATGCATTGCGAGGAAAGATGGCGGCCGCAACAGAACAAAGGCCTATTGCGCTTGGACAGAGTCAATAGAAAGGACTTTCTATTGACTTTCTACTTCCTTTCTATTGACTCTGGTTTGGAGAACGAAGGAGACGCTGTGCCTTGGGTACACGTGAAGTGTCATTTGATCATTTTGCTTGAGCTCTATCTGCGCATGCTTGAAATGAGTTGCCATCTATTTCTAGAGGCTGTGCCTATGTACCCGTTCATTTACTTTAAAAGCGTTTATCGTTTGATCCAAAATTCTCTTTTCTGTAAGATTTGTTTTATGTTTCTGTAAAAATTTTGTTTCAGATCTGCATAGTTGGTGCCTACATTGTGACTGTGATTTTCTTCAATGTCTTCGATATGGGGATTGATTCACTCTTCCTTTGTTTTCGTAAGTATTTGCTTTCAAGTACAATTTTAGATACGTTCGATTTTAGGTACTTTTTGGTATGTTTCCAATATTTTATTATCCTTAATTTTTTATGTTTATTTTCTATAATTGAAACCCTGTGCTAAGTGCAACATTTATGGAATCAAATCTCTCTTTTGTTTGTTTAACTTTGGCTAACTTTGCTTTTTACTCTGAATTACCCAAAAAACTGTTAAGCGTTTCAGCTCAAATTCAATTTTGTTACCTATATTATTTTAAGGGTTTGTTAAATGTTTAGGCACGATTTCTATTGGGTGTCCCAAAACCTTTGTTACGTTTTTTTGAAATTTTTCATGAAGTTTTATTTCTTTTGAAGAATTTTACCGCGTTCATGTTGTTCTCTATTAGTTCACATATATGAGATCTTATAACTGAGATCCATTCCCCAGCCATCAGGAAAGGCTTGATCAATTTCATATGCTGCAACCTTCAATAAAAAATCAAATTAATAGGTAAACAAACGCGGAGACTCTTGTCTACCTTGTCGACAACCAAAAGAACATCAAATGTCGATTTCATTCCGTTATCAATGTCCGTTGTTCCTTCATACTTTTGTCTTAGAATATCTACAAGATGGTTAGCTCCAATTTGCATTGGTAGTACCCTGAAAAAAATATCGTCGTACGTGATGTGGAGCCTTCCTGTTTCCGTACACAGCGATGAAAGTATCTCCAATTTTATCAGTCATTGTTTTTATCATTTAAAAATGGCATCTGATGTTGATCAATTTCTTTTAAAACCGTACTGGGCTTCACTAATTTGAGACTCATATGGTCCCCTATATTGGGTTAGTAATATTTTTTAATAGAATGCGACTCATGTTAGCCCTGATATAAAGTCCCCGATAGTTTTGGGCGTCATTCATGTTGCCTTTCTTGAAGAGACAGGTAATGTTGGAAAAGTGGAATTTGAACTGGAATTTGAACTTCATTCCAAATCTAACAAATCAGAATTGTTAGTTTCGTTAGTTATCAAGTTTCGTAACTTTTCACTTTAGTTGTATCTTAGTCCTTCTGCTTTTCGTTTATCAGTCTCGCCCTTTTTTATTCTTAAAGGTTGCTAGGTTTATCTCAATTTTCTGGGTCGATGGAATATTCTACTGTGACGGGCTCACCTTCAAACTGAGGATGGTCTTCAGGGTCGGCAATTTCTTGTGGTATTGGCAACTCCCTAGCACAAATTTTTCAAAATGTGACTTCAATTTTACATTCGATATTGCTGCTCGTGACCGTGTTACTAAAGAATTGTAACCTTTTTGTCATGAAAAATTCTTTTTCGTACTTTAATCATACTTTATGACAGATAACCTCAAGAACATTATGAACGTGATTAAAAGGCTTTCCAGCGTATTAAACTGCCATAAAATAAAATATGGATATTTCTACATGTCATTATCATAGCAGAAGTTGTCACAAATGAAATAAAGGCATCTTGAATCAGTTATTTTGGCTAACTTCACATGACCAATGAAAAAATAATACTGCAGTTTGGTCTGCAATTTTGTTTAAACCCATTCGATCTTTGTGTTGAAAAGATTCTCATAAAGATAGAACTCTAACTTGATAGGATAATCTTTGTTATAAAGATTGACCACTTTTTTATGAGTAATTTCCTACGAAATTCTCTTGAAAATGTGTATTGGTATTATTTTTATATCCATTTGCACTCGCTATTGAGAAATCATTTAAAATTTTTTTTTTATCCGCGTACATTCTTGCATTAAATCAGAAACGTCCCTAACTTTTTTCTTCACTCGATTTATTACTGTTTCGATATCTTAAATTTAATTCCATTATTCTGTTTCTTTCTAGTTATAATATAGAAAATGAAAAAACGTATTTTTGTTCAACAGTTGAAGATCTGGAGAGACATGATGGTTCTAAAGAGAAACCATACTTCATGACAGATAACCTTAAGAATATCATGGATTTGAAAAACATTAAGCCAACCGAAGCTACTACTGTAGAAACATGAATTCTTGCTTTGACTGCTTCTATTTGCTGTTTTTATAATGCAACTATTATAATATCGTAAATTTGTAGAAATGTTTGAGATGTTCATCCTTACAAGGGTTTGCAAATATTATGCAAAAACGTGGATATGAAACTTTTCGCAAAAACATATATTAAACGGCCTGATAACATACGAGTATTTTGTGATCTCGATATTAGAAACGCAAATGTGACAGCTGTGATATCGTCTTCCATATTTTCAAGCTTTTTTCAGTAAAAACAACGCGTTTTGCTATTGAAAAATTTCATCTATTTCAATTCGATCAGTTTTCTTCCTTTCAAATCTAGTAAACAAAAGTTTAGATAACATCTTTTTAAAATTTCCCTAAAAACAAACAAAGCAAACTTTCAATTCTTAATTTTCAAAGAAAAATCTTTGATTCCTTTATTATTTTATGTCTTAATGAATAAACAGGAACAATTCTTGCTCAAAATTGTAGCTCTATAGAAAAACAAGGAATTCTAGAAATTTTGCTTTGTTTACCTTCAGAGAAAAGTTTTTCCTTGCAACATTGTAGATTTGAAAGGAGCAAAATTGACCGACTCGGAACTCGTGGCACTTTCATTGTAAGGCCTAAATCCTTCAATTGCAAAACTTGTTGCTTTCGCTGCAAAGAACTTTTGGACATAAATGGTCTTATTTCATCGCCGCTACAATTGCGCTTTTAATAATCGAGGTCACAAATTACTTGTATGTTATCAGGCTGTTTAATAGATGTGTTTACGAACAGTTTCATATTCACATTTTTGCATAATATTTGCGAAGCCCGTGTAAGGTTTTTTGGGACACCGGGTATTTGGAATACTGTTTTCGAGTAAAAATGCTGGGTTGATTATTGACAAATCGTCATTACTGATTATTAAAAAATATTTCATGGTATCTCTGGAGAGCAACTATCTCATTGTTTATGAATTCATCAATTCTACCGAAATCCCAAATTCAAATTCAAAAATTCAACATCTCAAATGTTTGAAAAATTCATAATGGTGACATTTTTTTTTTATAAAATATTGATTCAGAGACTGCTTATAGGAAAATTCATCCTTGCTCAAAACGCTTCTTTGGTCATTCTTTTTTGGTAGACTTTCGAAAGATTTCTTTGTGTTTTTTTAGTCTCATCTGAAAATGTTAGACTTAAAAGACGTCGGAAATCTTCTGTCTTTCAAGTTAGTAGACTTTGCAAGGAGCCTCGCTTTTCAGAATTTATTTTTTGATGTCTCCTGTAGTTTTTTTTTAACTTACATTTTTCTACGAACTGTACCATTTTCAGAATGTTTCAGATTACCAAAAGAATATGCCCTTGGGGACAATGTTTAATTATTAAGATTTCAAATCTAAAATTAGCCCATAACTCAAGCTTTTTAGCCCCTTTGGAAGAACTCACCTCGAATTCCAGTCCATAAATTTAATAGCTACGTGAAATCAGCAAATGCGAATCCACAAGAGACCTAAATATTTGCACCGAAAAATAATAAATTCACAATCCCAAATGAATTTCTCGTGAGTAGGCTGTTTTAGATGTTTTAGATGTTACTGGCTGGACTTGATTTAATGGAATTCTTTCGCAAACTCTAAGTTAGCCTTCCGCACGCCTTAATTTTTGCAGTATCAATACCGACACATTTTGCACTGTTAATCCTTCAAATTGTGGGAAGTTTGGGATTGATATCTCTTGATTTTTTCATATATTGTTCTTAATTACTAATTATCTGGATTTTTGATTTTGAAGGTTTGAAAGTTTAGTTTTATTAAGTTTACTTTGTTTTGATTTTAAATAATTACCTCTACAGAAGTCCTCGAATTCCCCCCCCCCCCACCTCTCCAATAAGCACAGCCCTCAAAATACGCCCCCACATTCGAACATAAATATGTTTATAAGCCCTTTTCTCCAATTATCCCCCAGACTCATATAAGGTCCTATTAACATGTTATATATGTTTGTCATACGTTGAGCTGAACACATGCACACGTTGAGCTGAACACATGTTTCTTTTTGTAGTCATTATACAGGTTTTAATTAGCCCCATAGAATTAGTCCCCACCTAGAAAGGGTATGAATATTTTTTCAGCAATTCGAGGATTTACTGTTATTTCTTGTTTCTATAAATATTTATTTGTGGCAGTTGAAAAATTATTGGTCAAGTTAAAACCTATTTAAATTGTGTCAGTATTTAATTATTTTTATATTATGGATCATGCTTGTTAATTCTTGGGAGTTTATCGTTTCTTTAAAACTTGTTCTGAGTTTGTATTCCAGTTAAAGAGGGTTTCTAAGGGAATCCAATTATACGATATCTCGTCTTTACGATTTTTTATTTGGTATTACTTGCAGTCAGTTTACAATGATATGAATTTTGCAATTATTTGCTAATGTGACAAGAAAAAGAGATGTGCTGGGTGTCTAAATTTTATAGTGTGACCGTAAAATGCAAACAAGAAAGCACCAGTCTATCAAAAGAGCGATTTTAATAAGCAAAAAATAGTTTTTAAATATTTTTCGTCAACTAGGTAGAGTCTTTGGTCAATGCGTAGATAAAGTGTTTGGCTATTTCAGTTGGAGCACGGAGAAGGCTTGATCAATTTTGTGCAGTACTTTTTATTGCTCAGATCGATTTTCTAATTTCTCGAAATAGGTTGAAAAAATGTAGGTGAAGGAAAA
>JAYJMH010050381.1:0-13686 GCA_036873815.1 Phacellophora camtschatica | reverse complement strand
TTAGAATAAATTATGCGCAAATAGGTTATTCTGATTGGCTGAATATTGGGCCTTTGTTTCGAAACAAAATAATTTAAGCATAGGCCAGGAAAGGGTTAAACATTAACCTAGATACAAATTTTCATAATTATAGGGTTCATATTGTTGATTTTGCGATGATATATAGTTTGAAAAATTATAAAGGCTTTGACCGCAAAAATCGTTAGGGGTGAAACTTTACACCCTTGGACATTATTCACGGTCAAATCCCTAACAGAATTTCAAACTTTTTGTTTTCATATAATTAACATTATGAACACTAGGAGAGTGAAAATTTGCACACAAACTAACTTTTTGGTGCTTAATCCAAATTCAAGGTCAAAAATTTCATATGAAGAAAAATTTTTAAATTCCAAAACAAGGCTGTTAATTGAAAAGGTGTATTGAAAAAACAATCAACTTACTTGAAAAACAAAAGAAAAGTAATAAGGTACTTTGACGTATCCTTCACGAGCCACATGCACACCAAGCCATAATAGGTGTACCCCCACTACACATGTCAAACAGTTTAAAATACATCTGACATGGGACTATAATGAGGGACTTTCACACATACATACATTCCCCTGGATTCGAAAAAATCAAGTGCAACCCCTGTCCAGTACAAAGCCATCAAATTTTTACAAATATGAAGTTACATAAAAGGCCTGTGGGTTAGCTGTAACAAAGTTTATTTGGGCTTGTTCGACATCACCTTTCTGAACTTATACTTTTTAAAAGATTATCAAAGTCATGAGAAAGTTTTTGACTTTTAATTTTTAAATAAACCGTAAATCCTTGAATTAGCAGGGGCTGACTTATATTAACATGGTTGTAATGCAATTAAAATTTGGGGGTGGGGCTTAATCGAGGGTGTGGGCTTATTAAAAATTGTCAGCTCTAGTCTTGAGGAGACTTACTCAAGGGAGGGGGGCTACTTTGAGGATTCACTGGAAAGGAGTAATAAAAATCATTTGCAACACAATTTTTTCTTTTATTTTTATTATTTTTTTAAGAAATTATCATTTTGTTTGTTTATTTACAGAAATGTCTTTTCCCAAACGAGGAGCCCCTGGAATATTGGGAAACAGACCCCCTCCAAGAACTGGGCTACTTCCAAATCCAAGGGAAGGTGCCCCACGTTTTCAAGGAAGAGGTATGCCAAACAGATTTGGTCCTCCAAGACCAAGATTTGGACAAAACGGAGGTCCACATGGTCTAATGCCAAGAGGGTTCAGACCAAGATTTGATGGACCGCCAAGAGGACCAAGACCAAGAAATGCATTTACGTGGCACAAGGATCAATCTCCAAGAGAACAGCCAAAGGCTGAAGATAAAACATCAGCAGTAAAAACAGAGACAAGCACTGCTGTCAAGATTGAAAAGGAAATTGACCCAAACTTGAAAAAGAAAGAACAAGAGAAGGTATCAGAAGGAAAAGATAGCATAAAAGTTGAGGATATTCCAAAGAAAACTGAATCAACAAAAGTGGCATTAGATGATTACAACTGTGACCTACACTTTAATATTGATGAATCTGGGTTGATTGGTTCAACATTGCATGCTGGTGGATTTGAGTATTTGTGGGGAGGAGCCAGGGCTACACATGGTGCAAGAAGAGGAAAGGTTAGTTTTTCAATTGTTTAATGTTTAGTATAATATACTTTATTTTATGTGGTCTGTACTAAATCTAAAGAGTCCTTCCTTTTGCTTAGAAGTAAGAACTGGAAGTAGCTTAATAAACGAGAAGTAACCACATTTGTCTTATTGTAAGGTTAATTGAATACAATTGTAAGGTAAGGTAAGTATTGTTTTGATATTTTTCGGTATCCAGGCCTGGCTATTTGAGAAGAACTTGGCTTTTGCTCTCCTCTAGGCTGGAGAAGAGCTGTTGGTTGATTTTCTAGAAAAGCAAATTGCTCTCCTCAAAGTTTGAGCTCTGTTAATTATAAAATTATAAACTAGAAACAAAATTATAAAGGTTTTTTAATATTGAACAAATATGCAACAAGTTTACAGTACCACAAAACCGCAGTTATGAAGTATTTGGTGTTAATATAAATAGACACAGCTTTTCGAAATATTATTCGTATAAAAACAATGTGGCTACAGTCACTCATCTGGTGAAAATATCGGAAGACATTTCTGAAAGAAATTAAGTTAAACAATTTGGTCGGGGAAAATAGAGTCATTGAGCATAAGACAGAAAGATTCAATTTGGTTTCATAGCTTATCTTTATTTAACATCCGAGTGAATACTTATTTTTGGTCACAGATAGCTTTATTCCCACCGTAGCTGAACGGCAACAAAAGATCAAAACATGTAGGCCTACCAGTAACTATTGGGGGAATTTGACATAAAGTACCTACAAGAAGCAGAGCAGGATGTCTTAAACTTGCGAAAACAACGTAAAAGGTTTAATAGAGGTGGCGTACTTACGAACATCAATATTCATTTCAAAATAATGAATTGTTGGCATAAAACTTCGGGAATGAAATCATTAAGAGCAATTTTGAAAAAGGGTTTTACCGTTGGAGAAAAGTTGGAAGCAGTCAGTGCAGTGACGTAGCCAAAATACTATTTGTTTTTGTTGTATATACCTTTTTTTAAATAACACATCGCACGCCATCGCACACCCAAAACTGCTAAGGCGTGTGATTTACCGCATGCCACTAATTTTCAAAAGAAAAGGCCTGAGCAATTTAGTGCTTGCCTGCAAAATCCTTTTGGCCAGGTCTGGTATTACACGGCAAAATTATTTTAGTTTTTGTCAGAACTTTTTTATTTCTAATGTGAATCATTGAAATTTTTAAGCACATTGTAACAACATACATTCAATTTATTGTGTTTAAATGTTGACTTTAGGGAGAATGTACCTCCTATGTTTTAGGTTGCATTTGAATGCACTGTTCTTGATGCTTTGTCTGTTGACGTTCCAGACACAGAACGTAATGCACATGTTTTAAGAGTTGGTTGGTCAATAGACGGAGCTGATTTCCAATTGGGAGAAGACCAACTTTCGTATGGTTTTGGGGGAACTGGCAAAATCTCCGTCAACAGTAAGTTTTCTGATTATGGTCGTCCGTTTTCTGTTGGTGATGTTTTGACTTGCTGTTTGGATCTTGATGCTCGGCCAAAAGCAATGCTTTATCTGTTAAATGGTGAATATTTAGGCGTTGCTTTTAGGATAGGACCAGAACTTGGCGATAAAGCTTTGTTTCCACATGTTACCATAAAGAATATGAAATGTGAGTTAAATTTTGGAGGACAATGGCCAAAGTATCCAATAACCCCAGGATTTACAATGCTTCAAAATGCCTTACCTTCTGAGATTGTCAAAGCAACAACAGGGCCTGCTACTCGGCATGATGCCGAGGTTATTATGATGGTAGGATTGCCTGCATGTGGTAAGACATTTTGGGCGGAGAATTATTGCAAGGAGCATCCGGACAAAAGGTATTATATGCTTGGTACTAATAACATTATTGATAAAATGCGTATCATGGGACTAACAAGAAAGCGGAATTACCATGGAAGGTGGGATGCTTTGATCAAGCAAGCCAGTGGCTGTCTGAATATTTGGTTAAAAATTGCAGAGAGGAGAGTGAGGAATTACATTCTTGATCAAACAAATGTGTACTTCACTGCAAGGAGACGGAAGATGAACAATTTCAGAGAATATAAGAGAATTGCTTGCGTTATTGTCAATGAAAACAATATTTTAACAGAACGCACAAAAAAGGCGGAAAGAGAAGAGGGTAAAAGTGTTCCAGAGGAAGCAGTTATGGAAATGAAGGCGAATTTTACTCTCCCTGAGGTTGGTGAATCATTTGTCGAAGTAATGTTTCCTGAGGAGAAACCGCCCAGGGCATCTGAATTGGTTGCAAGTTACTCAGAGCATGGGAAAGCATTTAAAAGAAATGGAAACTTACCTTCTAATCAGCAAGCGTCTGCCGCAAAAATGCCGCGTATGGAATCTTCTGGAAACCATTACAGAGAAAACTCTTACCAGCAAAGAGGGCCCTCAGGTGGCCATGGAGCAAGACCCTTACCCGACAGAGGTGATTATCAGAGAAGTGGTATGTATAGACAAGACAGTGGAGACAGGCAGTCACACGAGAGACAAAGGGATGGTGATCGAAGGGGCAGGGATTACGATCAAAGAGGTCAAGACAGTACACCACTGGAGAGGAGAAGGGAGTTTGATCAGAGGAGTAGAGATTTTGGCAGAGATGATAGTCAAAAGTGGGGACGAAATGATGACCACAGGAAGAGTAATGACGATGATCAAAGACCAAGGAATACCAATCAGAGAGATGGCCGCAATGATAGAGGAGGGAGAAAATGGGATCATAGGGACAACCAGGGTGATCAGTATGGCGAGAGACGAGTAGCACTGGACAAGCATACAGATGCATACCCAGATTCTCGTACAGCTGACAGAAACAGGTTTGTTGACACTGCAAATATTAAGCAAGAACCTCTACAATTTTACACCCAACAACCAAAAGTAGCTGGTGAATACGACAGCAATACCTTTAATAGAGACAGATTGCAACATCAAATGTATCAGCACGAGGGCGGCATACAAAGAGAACGACCAGGTAGTTTTGATAACTACCAGGCAAGGGGTCAAGAAAGAGTCAAGGAAGAAAACAAAACATCTTCAGTTGTATCTCAAGGACAATCTCAGCACCAGGGAGTGCCATGGTATGAAAGTGGAAGTTTTTCAACTGAAAGCCAGCGAGAAAGTTATCCCCCAGTGGATCGAAAACTTCAAAGCCAGTCTTTGCAAGCTTACGACAGGAAGTTTAGTGCTCAACCATATTCTGCTAATCAAAGTACAATGAACAATCCATCTCGTGGTTATCCTTCTAGTCAAGCAGACAAACCACACAGAGATACTCTTCCTCAGGGTTATAGCAGAGGCGATACACAATCATATGCCAACTCATCTTCACAAAGTTACAACAGTCAGCAAACGTATAAGCAGGAATTAAGCAGTGATCCAATTGGTTATAACCTTGGTTATTCGTCACAGTCTAACGTGCATGAATCAGGCAATTCGTACGGAAGTCAACAAAATAATCCATACAATGGTGCACAGAGCAGCTCAAATCAACAGCCTCCTTCTTATGCTGGCGCCCAAATTGAGTCAATTAAACCAGCTTATTCTTACACTGGCACCCAAAGTGGCTTAAATAAACCAGCCTATTCTTACACTGGCGCCCAAAGTGGGTCAGATAGACCAGCTTATTCTAACACTGGCGCTCAAAGTGGGTCAGATAAAGCAGCATATTCTTATTCTGGCCCCCAAAGTGGGTCAGATAGACCAGCTTATTCTAATACTGGCGCCCAAAGTGGGTCAGATAAACCAGCGTATTCTTATACTGGCGCCCAAAGTGGGTCATATCAGCAGACGTATCCTTACACTGGTGGTTCAAGTGGTTCAAACACGCAAGCTAATACTCAAACCCATCCTAGAAGTCAATACGAGGAACAGACATCATCACACAAAACATCACAGAGTGCTTCTCAAGCTTATGGTCAAGCAGTTGCTCAATATTACAGTCAAGCTTATTCAAGTCAGGGAGGCACTGTAACACAGGCCCAACAGAGTCAGTATACAAACTATAGTACTACTAATACCCCGTCGTACAATGCCCAACAACAGTACAGTAGATATACGCGATAGATACACGCATTGAGGTTGAAACACACCTTGAAGTTTGGAATGAAAGAAACTTTGAAGCTGAGAACCAATCCTATAGCTAAAAAACATTTGAATATCTTCGGTATTTAGTTCAGTAACAGTTTAAGTAAAATGTTTTAGAACTCTTGTTGAGATCTCGTTTGGATATGATACAGTTTGATGTGGGTTTTGTTGTTCAACGACCGAATATAGTTTTTGCCTTTGAGAATTGATTTGTTCTTGAATGGATATTTTTATGGATGATCAGAGCAACACGGATTTAACCTAAACATTGCCAGCACTTTCGAATTTTAAGTAAGTGTCTACTTTTTTGCTACTTTCTCTGTTTTATAAAATAATCTTCAAATATTACTCAATATACCTGTGACTATTAACAAAAACAAACGGTTGTGAAATTATAGATTCGGTTCTTTTCCATGAATGCAGTAAAACTCTGATTTTTTGAAAACGGTTTTTTTTCGAACCCTCGATTTCCTGAACTTTTTTTCTGGTCTCTTGGATAACAAACTTTCATAAAATACACCGGATTTTATGAACTCCCGATTTTTCCAAATGTTTTTTCAGTCCCTTGATGATTCGAAAAATCGGGTTTCTACTGTACTTTTCTTTTACTGAAAATGTCATGGCAAATGGTTGGTGATCATGGTGGAGACAACGACAACATGTCATCCACAGATACATGACATTCTCTCTTAAAATACACATTTTCAAAGAAACTTTTAAGAACGAAATGTACACGTGTTATTTGTCATGTGCCTAGAGATGGTGTTCTAGTATCTTCCCACAGCAAATTTTGGCTCATCTTTGATGTATCATAGAATGTGAATCCCAGATTTTTGCCGATATTTCTTATTTTCCAACCCAACTTTTCTAAGGTAGACAAAAAACAACCTTGGTGTGTTTTTATGACCAATAGATAAAATGATTTCAGTTCTAATTTGGCAGGGAAATGAAAAAAATGTTTTAATACTTTTTTTGTAATGTTTTGAGCTGGTGAACCCTCGTATGCCCTCATGGTTTTCCGGCCTTTTGTTGTTGGATTTTTACGTATGTTAATATTGTGGAATTGTTTTTTGCACGTGTATGGTTAATTACTTGAACTAGGGATAAAACATTTTTTCATAATGTCAAGCTATAAAAATTAGGAATACGGATATTCACCGTAATTTTCTCATCTTTGTGTTGTGGTTTCTCATTGAGAATTTGTTTTTAACTAGCAACCCTTAGCAAAAATTATAGGATTAGGTTAGTATTATAGGATTATAGCCTTAATTTCAGTGTAAAAAGAAACTTTTCTACAATGTTCCAATTTTAGGTCAAATAACGACTTTTTTTAATTATCTAATTTCATCCAAAATTATAACGCCATGGCCTTAAGCCATAAAATAGCCAATTTTTAAGAAGCCAATTTTTCTAGTTTTTTGGCCAAAAATCTTGCAAACTAGGCAGTCTAAGGCTTTAACCTTGCTATTAAGCAAAAATTAACCAATCTCTAAAAAGGCAATTTTTTCCCCGAAAAGTAACATTATAACCTGACCATTTAGAACATAATTGGTTATTTTTTTTTTGCCTAAAAGTAAGACCATGTATGACATTACTGTTTACTTCAGATGGTTGTGCAAATCCTTGGCAGCATGATGAAAAACTTTCAAAAGAGTCATAAAAAAGACTATGTTTTGACTTAGAATTTGCTTTATTTAACTAAGCAAAACGTTTCTTGACTCACAGGGAAAATCATATAATGTCCCTGCGTAAAGTCTTTGTACTGTAGATCCCTTTACATCTTTAATGGCGCAAAGTAGATGAAAAATAATACAATTGAAACAACTTACGAATATATCACATTTATAAGTAAATTCAAATTGACTAAAGGTATTCTAATTGATAATAGTTACTTCGTAAAGGAATATTATATCTACAACCAATCGAAATGAATATTCAATCTCGTGATTATCCTTTTTCGAAATTCTTTACGTTCATTTTAGATTTCAACATTTTACTGAGATTATTGAGATTGCAGCAATAAAATAGCTAAAAATATTACATTGTTAAAATTTCAACCTCGTCTTCTCGTTCTTATCAGTGCAAAATCCTTTGTCTCAGATCAAACTATCAGGCAATAACGTGCCAATCATACGCAAATTATGATGTTGTTACGAAATCCCGTTGTTGACTTACATAGGGCTACCGAAATGGGTAAATACACAGGACCAACCATAATAGCATGCGTTCTTTAAACACAGGGCAGCTCCTCAATAAGGGTATAGTTGAACTGTGTTTGAATTTCGTCAGTCAAAACAAAATAAGTACTTGAATAGTCTATTTGCCGTACAAATCATTGTCACTGCTTTGAAAAGCGACAACATCGCAGAATCATACGAATTATACCCTGACACGTGATTTTTTGCAAAACGCATTTAAAATGGGATTTGGGTTATGGGAATAGAATTTTGCCCAAAGGTAGCACTGGGAATGCATCACATATTTATGTATATGTATACAGGGTACATTAACAAAATTAACTAAATAGGTAGTTGAGAAATAAAAAAAATGCTAAAAAAGACAACGATTATTAACAAACACTAACGCCTTTCAAACTCAACATCCTTCTTCAGAGTATTTATGTGCAGAAACAAAAAAAACGAAAAGTATGGCACTTTTCTATTAATTAATGGCTATAATTATGTTTGCTTCTTCCTTCATACAGTAATGATTTAAAGGCTGATTATATGAGAGTTTTCAGCATGGGATGAGATTTTTCGCGGGTTAGCCAAAGGAGAAACTCAGCCCTCCTCCTCAGTCAATTCATTTTAGAATTCAGTTTGCGATTGTGATGGGCCTAAGACCCTTCATGATGGAGAAGTTTATTTCGATATTAACGATATTTATTTCAAGGTCTAATTATTGCATTTTTTGTTATTGGAAATGCTTTCTACGGCGAAAAATGGTCAAAACACTCAAATATCTCCACAACTCGGATGACAAAGTTAACTTTTTCTGCAGCGAGTATAATAATTTGTAAAACTTTTTTAAATTGTATCAAGGGCCCTTCCACCCCAAGGCATTTTGTTCGAAAATAGAAAAAACATATACCATTATTATACCAACAATTTTGGTGATTGCTGGTAATTGGTCCTATCGCAATTTCAGCTATTCTAGCGTATAATTTTAATAACGTCAGAACATACATTCTACTACATTTTACAACTCTGGACACAACACATTGAATAGGCTTCGCAGCGTCTATTTCTTCATCACCAAGCGACAATCTGTTGATACTCCTTAGATATAATATAATACATGTGTTCCTCAAGTATTGGAAGTTTCCCGCGAGTATAGGAAGTGTTCCACGAGTATATCCCACGAGTATTCACGAGCAAATCTCACGAGTATTGGAATTGTCCTGCGAGTATTGAAAGTGTTCCACGAGCATATCTCACGAGTATTCACGAGCAAATCTCACGAGTATTGGAAGTTCCGAATATTGGAAGTTCCCCGCGAGTATCGGAAGTGTCCATGAGTATTAGAAGTGTTCCATTGGAGTCTTAGCCAGCAACTGAATGCACATGTCGAGCTTGTAAGTTCATGTTGATGAAATTGATGTCTAGATTGCAGGCCCATCTCTACAAAAAACAAGAGAGTAAAATAAAAGCATGTTCCATGAACACCATCAAAGCATTAATGTTTGTAGTGACGGAATTAACATAGAATAACACATTTTGAGAAGCAACTGATCCCCCAGTAAAAAACCCCAAAAATTTGTTTGGTAGCAAAAAGGTAAAATAATACATAGATAAATGATATTAAATCAATACTTTAATACAAATGCTTTTTACGCAGTCTTCCGAATACTGTAATGGACCTGAAGTTGTCAAAAAAAAAAACAAAAACGATTTTCACAGTGTAAAGTAATCTAAGCACTGAAACAAAACAAGCAACTCCTTGCGCAGTTCGGAAATATTCAAAATTACACAATAAATTTTTACTTTTTGATAAAACATTTACCTCAAATCAAATTTTTTATGGTTTCAATATGTACCTTAATTTGTTTAAACCAATTTAATTAACATTAAACATTGTTCCTTTCTAATTTATTTGTTAAATATCATTTTAACTGCCCCTCGAAAATCAGCTTCTTGCTATATAACAACGGCACATGATAAAATGAAATACAAAGATGTAGATATAAATATAAAATCTAGGTGTGACAAAACTTACTTTTTCCGAAGTGATCCTCGCAGTGTTCCAAACCTGCTTTTTAAAAGTGGTTCTAATTTATCAACAAAAATTTTGTAATTTTTTTCTAATTCTTTTTGATAAGCCCTCTGATCCAATGATATTAATGTCTTGTTCTTCGAAAGCGCCTCCGCGGATCTGAATAAGAATAACAAAATCATCACATTAAACATGTTGCTTATCGATCTTGTTGAACAAAAATTAAAAATTTCAAACACAATAAAAATAATCATAAAAATAAAGGAAGGGAAAAATTATCAATTCAGAATTTTGTTTTTAGATTCCTAAGTTACGTTATTACTGTGTTACGCCAGCACCTTGTGCTTAAGGTTGGAACGCTAAACAATGAAACATACTTAAAGTGATATTGACAGATAAAAACATTAACAGGTATAAACCTTATTGTTTGATTCTGTTGGATAGGACTGAATATGGCATACATTTTATGTTCGACCTCTGTCCAAAGCTTTGGCAAAAACAACTACAAGCTTTCCACGTTTTTAACTCTTTTAATTATTGCAATGTTTCACTTTCTCTATTTATTTTAAAATTTAATTTGTTAATTTGTTTATAAGATATAAAACCACAAAATCCAGTATTAAAAGATTTATGTTTCTCAAAAACAATGAACAAATAATAATGATATTTCTAACAAACCTTTTGACAAATTCTTTGAAACACAGTCTTAGTTTGTGATGATTCCTCGTTATTGATGTCTGTTCATTTGGACCCTTTTCGAAATCAGTTAAAAATACATTTGCTATTTCCATTGGCCCCTACAATAAAAGATGCACACTAACACACCAGAATTGATACATTACATGTTTACCTCGAATAATATTTAACACCGTCTTACGACCCAGAAAAATAGAATTTTAAGATTCAAATTTTGAGTTGAAAATATGCACCCCACATACCGTGAAAAATGGCATCTATATCGACCATAGAGACACATCCTACCTGACAATTTGCATGTGCATCTTACCTGATTGACTGTTGTACCAACACACCCTTGCAATACCATTTGCAGCATTTTAGCATCGGGCGGATTTGTACTTATCGCTTGACAAAGTTCTTTAGTCTTCTGTTGAATATCTTCTATTGCTACTTCTATTGGTGATAGAACAATCTACAGCAAAATAATGCGCATTTGTAAACTCATCAGAAATTGAGACACAAAATTCTACCAAATTACTCTACCCATAGAAGCATCCTATTTAATTTTTTTTCAATTTCTTTCTTCTTTACTCTATACTTAAAATAAAAGTTCTATTTTGTGCAAGATACTCCTTTCAAATTGTAACCCAAAATTTATGTCAAGGCTCGACATTTTTTCTTCCTGTGAACGCTAGAATGGAGGCAAAACTTTCCGTGTAAAAATACTTTATGCTAAAAAACAAAAATTCAGGACAAAACTACGACAAATAATGCCGACTAAATAATCTGTTAATGTTATGGTGACTAAATCATGTGTGTGCGTTATAAGAAATTTCTTAATAAATTAACTGGCGTACGCGTTTTAGTTCAGAAAGTTTTTACTTCTACATTTTAAAACCTTTTCCTTAAAATTTCCTGCTGCCTCATACATAATTTCCTTGGACCGGCGGCTTTTTAATGTTCCCATACTTTTTTACGCTTCTACGCATGGGCTACTGTCCACACTGTTTAATAGCACAAGAAGTATTTTCTAATTTTGAATTACATTTTTAACTATTTACAGCTTGTTTCCTTGCAATTTCACAGTATATTTTGCAGCCAGTTTTCTCCCAGTGTGTCTAACAAATAAAATCTTCGCCAAAAATAAAAACATAAAAATAATTTACTTATAACTTAGTATGCAGAATTATGCAGAATAAATTATGATAAGTTAACAAATTATGCGGAATAAATACCTCTTCTCTTTGCATGACATTAATTCTCGTTTTGATGTATGGAAAAGCATTTGACACAGTGAGAATGGTTTTGCGTTTGTGCTGACTTGCCAAATCACCATGAGCTTTGCCACTTGGCGTAAATGGAGTCACGAACATAAATCGTCCTGTTGAAAAACAATGTATATAAATATATTTAGAGAGAAAAACACATCAAAAACGAGTCAAGAAAAATATCACAACAAGGCATGAACATAAGTAAGCCATGCAGAGGCCTATAAAAAGTTTTTGTTTCTGGGAGTATTCAGTTTTTTGGCAAAAAGTTCCTACCAATTTCCCCAAAATTCACAGATTTGCATTACTGCGAGCAGTATGTAGATAATTATTTTTTACATACATACATGATTCGTGAAATTTGAATTTTTTGAATTGTTAAAATGACATTTGAATGTATATTTTTCTTTCAAAATTAACCAAATTTAGCTTCAGTATTTACTTTTTTGATTAAATTTAAAGTGGTAAAAATATACAGCAGAAAATTTCCTGGGAGCGGCGCTCCTGTGCTCCCACATTTTGTCTACCCCTTCAAAGAAAAGCATAAGTAAAAATTCAATGCTATAAGCTATGCTAAAATTCCAAGCTTCAAGTAATAAAACCTTTTATAACTGTGTTCAAAAGAGATTTTAAAATGTGCTAGTTTCACTGCCTATTAGCCTTGCTTTACTGCAGTTAGATTTCATGCGACATCAACCTTCCATCTTCCATGCTCCCGCGGTATCGCAGGCAAATCGCGGGCTTCTGCAGGCAAAGCGTTTTTGTTTGATAAATTGCCGTAATTTCCGGTAATAATTGAACCAAACTCATCCAGAAGATACAGCAAATTCAAAGTACATGTCGGCGGTATCGGAGAACACGCCTGCGGTACCGGTCTCACTAAAGTCTCGCAAAGATCTCTCAGGTCTCGCAAAGGTATCGCAGGAAACCTTAGGGCATTTACGGTCTATGTGGAAACAAAGTGCGAATCATATTTTTAAATTTATCGGAGATTTAATAATGCTGAATTAAACTTTCTCCTTTTCTTTCAGCAAAACAATCCTACAGAAGTAACATAATCTAATTATATCCAAAATCAATCCTTTTCTTTTAGCAAAACAATCCTACAGAAGTAACATAATCTAATTATATCCAAAATCAAATATATACTTACTCAGATTGTTATTTTTATCAAAATATGTTGTTCTGTCGACCAACTCCCAATCCTCAAACAATGGCTCTACATATGTGATTTGAATGTAGGCCTAAAATAAAAAATAAAAAACTGGTTCACTGCAATGATCGCAAGGACTGCTTTTGTACAACAAAAGATTGAGGTATTGCACGCAACGTGATTTGCAACTGGATTCCACACCTATCAATGCACTCGATCAAATCAAAATAAACATGGAGAAAGCCAAACTTTGTGTGATTTGTTCGACTGTGTTAAAAGGTGTGAAATCTATTCATTGGTGTGATAAATTGTAATGTTCAGTGCCACATATTTTGTACTGATTCTCTTATTTTATACCAGAGAGTAATAGACTAGTACTCCCTGCTTTATACAATAAATGCTCTTCATTTCGTAAAATACGTGATTTCCATTTACAAACAAAATCAACAACACTCATTTCATTTCAGCAAATGCTGATTTTCAAGGGGCCCTCTATTTACAATATTACAATTTAAAAAATGTATAAATATAAAACTAAAGAAAACTAAGCTAAGTTAAATTAAAATAGATAATGAATTAAAAACATATTTACAATAAGAAAAAAGAAAAATCAATAAAAAGTTCGAATAAAAACAAACCA
>JAYJMH010050370.1:0-13686 GCA_036873815.1 Phacellophora camtschatica | reverse complement strand
ACATCAACATCTCCTGAAGAGATAGTCTATCACGAAACAGGCTTGTAGAGATGAATATAGTTGTTTGATTTTTTTTATTCTATGTATATATACTAGCCTTTTGGCCCAGTAAGCATATTGGTAAATGGGTCCCTGTTTTTAATTTTAGTATTATTTCGTTATCCTAAAAATGGTAGATTCAAAAAGTGTCTTATTTTTATCACAGGATTCCCACATCCTGGTGCACAGGGTGACAGAAACAAAAATGTGACTGAAAATTTACCGCGGAATACTAACGATTCAAGCATATCCATGCAACAAAATGGTCCAACATTTGATGACTTGAGGAGCCACCAAGCTGATGACGTAGCTCAGGCCGAGGAGAAGGAATATCGAAAACGACAGAAGGAAGATGAGGTACTTTCAAATGGACTTTTCGACACTTTGGAAGTCTAATGATATAAAACAAGTGGCGCAAAAAGATATCCCCACGTTTGCAATGATGCTTTAGTTAACCCTTTCACGCCCGGAATTAATTTCTGGTAAACTGGTAAATCCTATGCAAGTTTTATTTTGCAGGGGGTAGCACATGCAAACCAACTTAATTTATAGGATAAACTTACATAGAAATATTTGAAATGAACGTAATGTTCTACACGCATTAACCTCCTGAACATATGACGTTTTCTGATGTTTGTCAATGGGCCATATGGCCCTTCCCAGGGTGAAAGGGTTAAGGTAATTCTGTTTTTTTTATTCGATTTAAGATAAGATCCTTCAAAGATTCATTTAAATTCAATTCAACTTTATTCATATATATAATTCAATTAACTGAAACTACAATATAACATAAAAAGTTGAATCCTATATGACCAAGTAAAGCATAGCTTAACTGCCATGAGCCGTTAAATTAAAATGAAAAATTACAACTGCATACACTCTTCGATGTACAAACAATATACATTATAATTATTATTATTATTAGAACATTTATATAGCGCCATTTATCTACAATAAAAATATATTCAATAGCGCCTTAACAAATTTAGGTATATATAATGTAAAGAAAAAATTAGGTACAAATAGTTACAAATTAGGTATAAAATTATATAAAATTACAAATATCCCTCGAATGCCATTTTGAACAGATGAGTCTTCAATTTCGACTTAAACTCTATAATGTTATTGGTCGTCCGTAGCTCAATGGGGAGTGAGTTCCATAGTATGTCCATATGTATAGCACGAAAATATTATCAAAAAATATATATAAATGTTATGACATTTAAGGTTTAATGCAAATTAATCGTATTTATTTTCTAATTAATTTATTCAAACGCAAATAGCTATATTTATTTGTCTACTTTTTACAGTTCTACTTTAAAAGTCTCTGATGACAGTATAGTATCGGCCAGTCTAGTTATTTGTGAGTAGATGTAAGCACACCATCCAGACAGCAATAGGCCAAGCTGGGCTCGCGAGGATCATGTTTTTGAATTCTTTATATAATTATTGTGAACTATCTTGGGTAGGGTGGGTGGGAAATCTCATTCAACAAAACAACTATCGACGTGTAAGCTTTCAGAGCCTCATTGTCATACTTATATACTGCTCCTCCTCCATTTGCACGTGCAAACCCACACCCATGCACGCTTTTCTTGCATCCTAACAATACATTTCACAAAATAAAGACTCTTTTTAGTTTTCTCTCTTGTGGTGCCAAATAAGTTAGTCATATCATATGGAAAAATACAATTTTTAAGGTATAATCAAACACAATTCAACTTCCTAATTTTTTCAATGTTGCAATAAGATATGTACACAAACAAGCTTGCCTACAAAAATATATATTTCATTGAACTCTTGAATGTATTTCTGTCATAACGAGGGATTGCTAATTATTTTTCAAGCTTCCTAGTAGAGTTTCAAGTAGAAACAATTATTCTTCCTCAACTCAAATATAACCTCAACTGTCATAACACTCATCCGGCTCAGAACCATGGAACCGTGATATTTTCTAGACTCTGTAAAAACTACAAACGCACAAAAACAGTCCAAAGGCAACACACCTGTACCTTCAATGAGAAAGTCTCAGGGGCTGATATCTTCTCAGATTTTGATTTTTTTCCACATGTCATTTTGAATTTCTTCCCCAGACTCAAAGCACAACATGTACAGAATAGCAAATATCTTGAATTTTTCCCCTGTGTCATTGAAGGTGATTCCTACCGAGTTGTGAAGAGCATGAAAGGTCTTCGGTTGAAGCACTATCCACGACCAGTACTTAAACTAAAACATTTGAATTTTAACGAATTTGAATTTAGAAACAAAATGTCCTTACCCGCAAGAAGCAATTTGTAACTTGGAATTCTTTGAATCGGTTTCAGCATAAAAGCTGTGATCTTTAAATTCATGAACATTGGTTTTTTCTATGATGAAAAAGTCATTAATTAAAAATTACATCAATGATTTTTGCTAAAATTTTGACAGAATTTCATGTATGTGTAAAATAGCACAAAACAACCAATCGGTGCTAAAACGCCTTAAAAATGATGTTTCCAAGAATTTGCGCTCTGTTACCGTTTTTATTTTCGCGTAGATAAGTTGGCGATAACCAGGCTCCTCCACGGCACTCAATGAAGTGAGGCTATTTGAAGAAAGACAACAAAGAATACTTTGAATAACCTTTTGTGATAGGAGGGACGCAAAGAACTCGTTTTTTAAATATGTAAAATTACAAATCCTAGTATTGCGGTGCTTACAAAGCTTTTGACAAAATTTACTTGACTGATACAGAAAGTCATGCAACAAACTTAAGGTTCAAAGCATAAGCAAAGCAATGACGTACAAAAGAAAGCATTCTACGAATAAAATTGACTGAATTTAAATGAATGTTAAATTCTTGTATTAAATACTAGAATATAACGCAAAAATATCGCAAACTATAATTAGTCGCATGGCTACACAACTTCAATATTTCATGTAAACTCATGGCACTTACCTGAAATTCATTCACAAGATTAGTAAATTTTACACTCTTTTGACAACTTTCATCGAAGACAGACATTGCTTTGTCATAACGCTTTATATAGTTTGTGTACATCTAAAAATTGAAGAAGAAAAACGTATTATTGTAGAAAAACGTTTGCCTGAAGAAAATCGTATGTGTGTAACATAAATAAAAGGATAAAATTCGTAGAGGGATAAAACAACAGAGGCAAATCTTGTAACAATAGTGAAATCGACACACCAATTTCAAAGCGAGTATCCACTAGAGACATAGCGAATTCTCTCAACTGGTAAAGCAACTCTATGTTTTAATTTTCAGGTTGAGGGAATTCGCTTTGTCTTCAATAGATAAGCGCTTTGAAATTGGTGTGTCGATTTCCTTATCGCATCGTTACAAAATCTGTTAGATAAAACACAAATTCTCCCAAACTTCACCTTTAAGAAATATCCATATTGTCGGACAATATCGCCAATTTTCTGGTGAACATCCCTACAATAAAATAAAAGTTAAACAGTTTTCAGGCGAGTATCTCTGGAATAAAACAAAAAGTTAAAAATCAATATACAGTAGCTCTACCTTTCATTCACAAACATTTTTAGCTTTATACTAAATTAGATGTTGATCTCAATAGATATGGCGAGCCAAAGACTGCAAACGTTTCTTTATACAGGCTGACTTCCCAAACAGGCCAATAAATTTCATTAAAATTTCACAGACAGGGCCACAAAGCATTGCTCTTCAAAACTGGGTCAAGATTTTTTCACGAAATTCACCAGCTTTACTTTAAAGGTTCTAAAATAAGAAAAAATAACTTGCTCCAAAAGAACCTTGTCGGGATGAATTTCATATTGTAGCTTTTTATATGCGGGTTTTACAGAAAGATAAATCACGACCTACAAAAGCATCTCAAAGAAAACATAACGTGAAAAATAATTGCAACCATACCATTCTGTCATTCTTTCTTCTAAATCTTGCAGGAATCGTTTGTCTAAATCGTAAATTAATTCAATGTCGGCAAACATTTGAGAATATGATGTTTTCGATAATGAAGTTGGATCCTTCTCCATCATTTGCGTTGCCGCCACTGCAAATTCCTAAGTAAAAATAAGCAAAGATTTTTTCAAATAACAGCAACACTTAACTCAGTCACCCAGACAGAGTGTTTTCACTTCCAGTCTGTACAAAAATGCACCAAAAACGCATCTATGCATCTTATATTACTTTTTGTGTCACGTAGCCACGGATAGATAACGCAAATTGAAGGAGTAGTTCTTTTCTAAACCTGGGAACGATGTTCAGTGAAGAATGATTCGTGTAAAAATGCTTAAAAATCCTCAATGTCAATGATATCCAACGGTAGCAAAATTTGACCTCGAGCATCACTTGACATGTTCACCTTCCATAAAATTAAATCTGTAAAAATTCACATAAATTTTCTACAATAGAAGAGAAACCTTTAACAAAGTACAGAAAGCAAAATAAGTACGACAAGCAATGAAGTTATCGGGCGGTGCTTTCATTGATGTATTTGGGGTTTCAGCTTCAAGAAAACCAAACATATTGACTTTAGAGCTGAAGAAAAACGAGGGCATGTATGGCTACTGTCTGTTTATTAAGCCGTATTATAACTGTAAATACTTTTTAGTCAAACTGCCAGAAGCTGTTGCATGCAGATTGAGGGCCATTGAAAACAAAATAATAGAAAACAAATGGCTTAGTGCGGCATTTGGACACACCCTGGGCCAAACTAAGCATGAAAATATCGTACTTACATCACAAACCAATCTTAAGGCATTCACGAAAGTTCGCTCAGTTGTGAGAATCTCGTGAGCAATGTAATACAATTTTCCTTTAGGCTTGCCATCTCCCTGAAAAAATTATTAAAATTGGAAGAGCGTAAAACGTTTTCGGAACTGATAAGTGCAAACAAAAAACTAACACTTGGAAAATAAATGTTTGAGTTGGAAAATAGAAAAATAATTGATAGGTGAGAATTTGAAAAAGTTTGATGTCAAACTTTTCATGATCAATAAATATAAAGACTAAAGGGCGTATATTTACCAGCATGCCTCGCGTATGTCGAACTTGTGAAATTTGTTAACTTATGAATATTTATGTAAATTTATGTAAATTTATGAAACTCAAAAAAAAGTACTCTCGTGAATCTGCCTAATCCTGGATTTCATTTGAGAAAATATTAATGGAGATTGTCTGATCGTCTGATCACGATAGTCTTTCAAACATGACTGTTATAATATTTAAATTTTGGATGAAGACATAGTTTAGAAAGCTTGTACGACGTGGACGGCCTAGCCGTCGCAAAGCAGCTTATGTACACACAACATGCGAGCGCTTTTGACCATTGGAACTCTATTTAAATTGAGGTAGGAATGGCAAGCGCTTCGAATTTACAATTTGCAAGCTTTTTATTTAAAATAGCACAACAATTCCAGCAAATATAAGTAGAATTTTCATTAGTATTTTTCTTATTTTTTGACTGTCATAAATTCACAAATTTCACAAGTTTGACATACACAAAAGTATGCTGGTCAATATGCTCCCTTTACCATCAAGCATCAAGAACAAAACTGATCCACCTTCAACTTACCCTTTTTACTTCATAAATTTATTCTATAGCTTGTCTCAAAACGTTTTTTAAACAATGCGGCAACAATGATTGCAAAAAGTAGCCCTGATTTCTTAATAGAAGAAGAAAATTAAAATTTGTATCATAAGAACAATAAAAAATGTAGCAACAAAACTTTGGCCAAAAACTAAGGGAAAATATAGTTACCTCCTTTTCCTTTCCATTCCTATCTTCGTCATCTTCTCCTTTTAACTCAAGATCAGACTCATAATCCGAATTTGAAGATTCCTCATCTGCATATGTAAATGATTACATTTTTAAATTTAATTTTATACATATTTTTACAGGGCAACAATTTAATCTATTACAAAAAAATTATTGGACCCGTAAAATGGAAAATAAATTGAGATCATAACCAGTGGAATAGTAGATATGAGAATGAAATTAAAGTAAATACATTAATAAGTACTTCGTGTAGCCTAGGGGAAATTGCTACCGGACAGAAAAAGTACACAACATGCCTTCAAGTCCCATTTCGCGCCTCAACGACTGAATCCTCTGATATCGGCCATCCAGCGAATCCGAACCTTCTGTCTTCATAAAGCAAAAAAATAAGAAATTTATCAGATTTTTTGCAGGAGATTTATTGTTACAGAATATTACTAGCTTTCCTAACAAGAAAAAGCTGCGGATAAAAATAATTATTTAATTGAAATAATCAATTGTCAATATTAATACAAAATTAAAATATTCCATTGTGTATTAATTAAAATATCAATTTGTGTATTAATCAACTGATAATTACCGAGTCTGTTCACTATTTAAAAAGTAACTATACAGATAATTACCGAGTCTGTTCACAAATTATCGAAACGATACCGGGTGACAAACTATTTAATTCTAAATTATAATATAATAAAACAAATTATAAGAATTATAAAAAAGTGACAATGTTTAAAAAACCACAATAATTCAATTCTGTTACCAATCTTTCTCATTTTGGTGCATTTATGTGAAAGAAGGGCTGTCACAATATATGTTGAGTATTCTAGTACCGGAAATATGTAATTAAGCGCCGCGGCGCTCATTTAATTTCATGAACAATTTTTGCGGCATTTAGTCAGAAAAAGGGGCGTTTATTTGAAAAATTTGCATGCAGGGTGATAACAAACAATTATATATATAGCAGGCTTTCCATAATTTTCGAACTTCCACGGGACCAAAAATGCTGCTTGAATTATAAAATGTTCGAGTTAAGGGGATAAGTGTATTGGTATTTGTATTGGGGATAAGTGTATTGCTGTTGGATAAGTGTATTGGTATTTGTATTGGGGATAAGTGTATTGTTGGTGGATAAATGTATTGGTATTTGTATTGGGGATAAGTGTATTGTTGGTGGATAAGTGTATTGGTATTTCATTTAAACTTCCACAGCAACTTTTTATTTTAAATTATATTGGATATCCAAGCTCCTCCACACCGTCTTTTTTTCCTGCAAAGGATTTTTCCCCCGCCTGCGAAGGATTTTTTTCGTGAAATTTGGCGCCATGTGTATAAGTTTAAGTGAACACGCGAAAAAAAAATTCTTTAAAAATTTCTATCAATGGTAACATCTAACAGGGGTAAAATAAATCTAATCTAACGGGGGTAAATATAAAAACAAATTAAAAGGCGCTGCGAAGGAGCGTGATTGGATATCTATGAACGTTTACAGACACTACATTAGAGTTTTTATCAAAAGTGTATTGGTATGGCCTAAAAACAAATAAAACGCATTTTTGTCAAACAAAACAAGCTATTACCTGTAAATCAGTAGCAACCAATGGCACAGAAAAAAGAGGAACAGGTACAGGAAGTGTGTCTGGGCGTTTTGGCGGGTTGGGTGGTAGACGATTCGGTGTAGGCGGAGCAGGCCGTGCTGGAATAATTCTGGTAGTTTGCGGTTGAGTTGGAAGCACAATCGGATGATCATCTGAGATGAAAACACGTTGCTGACCAGGGACTGATAACGGGTGGAGATACACGTCTGAAAAATAATTTAAAAAATAATAAAACAAAACACAAATTGCTAGCAACATAATTTTCCTTAATTAAAATGTCTTCTTTGGTACCACCGACAAGAACTTTGAAGTGTTTGCTATAACTGCCGAGAAAGAGTTGGATGCGTTCAAATTTTTCCAGCAAGCACAGAAGTGGCCAGCAGTCTCCCGGTGCCATCAAAAACCGAATGCTAAATGGAAATGTATTGCCTGCGATCAGTCCGTGATACCGGAAGCATTGAAGATATAGCAGTCGCAGGCATCCTTTTCGTAATTTTTGAACTTATCAAAGTCAATAAGATAGGAAATCAAAAAGTTGAAACATTTCCTACCAGGGATAAAAATTCTTCAAAATACAAACTCTTCACACTCGTCATCATCATCATCACGAAAATGCATCAGATATAAAGTTAAAAATCTTGACGCAAGAATGTGTCTTTATCCATCATTAAGTTGGATAGAGACTATTGGGGAAAAGAATGAAATTTCTTGAGAATTGTCGTTAGAAAGTGTCAAGTCCAACGGGGAAGGAAACTTAACTCCTTGCTGGAGAAAAAAGATACGAACCACTTCTTTCTGCATTGTCATGCTTTTGATAGTCAGAGACAAAATCTTCTCAACAGTATAAATAACATTCTTACAACTCATGGGCTGATAAACCTCTCTCTCAAGGTAATAGTAAACTCCTAGCAATTGTTTTAATTTAATTTTTTTCATTTTCAATTTAAAATCTACTTTAAAGGCTAAGAATATATCCACACTTCGGAAGGTTTTCGATAATCTTCCTCTTATGTGAACAAACTTTGCAGTTTTACATTTTTTTTGCATTTTGCAATATATTTTTAACTTGTAATATGTTCTTTGTAAAGCAACAGGGTTGCTGTGTATTAACATGCTCCCTATGGTATCACTTATTGTAACACTCGTCAGTATTGTAAGTTTTTAGATGAACATAGTAAAATAAAAAGGTTTACCTCTGTTTCGTACTGAAAAGCAAGTAATGCAAAATAATGGCTAATCAAATAAATTTAAATAATACTTACTGCTTACAGGCCTATCATCGTTACTGCCGATGGGAATGGGCATACCTGCCATATCGACATAATCTGTACCTGCGTCGTTCGAAGAGTCTAGTGTGAAAATGCAAAACAAAGATTTCAGTGTTTGTGAATGTAATGAAAGTAAATATATTTGCATCAATTTAATACCTGTGTTGCCCATAGTATCTCTGGACACACAATCTAGTTTACAAGATAATACAAACACAAGGTCGAAAGTTACCAGAAGAAACAAATTGATACAAATTTTAACAATATTGACAGCTTAATTAAGTTATTGTTAATATTTTTATTCATTCCAATCTTTAATTTTTTGAGACCACAAACTAAAATATTTATACTATTTCCAAGAAAATGATAATTTTTCGTTGCTTCCAAGAAAATGACAAAAATAAAGGAACGTACCGGCACGTGATTTTAATTCAGTTTTCGGAAAACAATATTCAACCTCCTCGTAGTCACCATCTGAATGGTCTCCATCTATAAAATGATTTTTTTAACCATTAATTAAAAGCACATAATTTGAAAACATTTTATATTTACAGACTTAAATAAATAAAATTAATCCTTTGCCACAATTAAAATGACAGTTCTGCATTTGCAGGAAACTGGCCAAGGATTGCCCGATTAACCTGCAACACAACAAAACATTTACAAAAACTGAGATGCTTTATAGAATTACAACTGCAAGTAACGTTTAAGATTTTAAGTAAAAGTGCCAGGCTATTGTCTTTAATTCGATTAAAATAAGTGATATATGGAGACAATTTCAAATTTGCCTCAGCATCATTGCTGCTTCCATGCAGTTTACCCGCATGCCAGGGTTACCCTACCAAAGGGCTATACGAGGGCAAGTACGGATACGATTATTTGCGTACTTGATTAGTATTCAAATTTTCCTCATTCACGTTTCTGTGTTTATCCTGCTTATTTTTGCTTTTACTTCTGTAACAATTCAGGCCTCGCAATAGCAGCCTCGCGATAACAGCCTCGCGATAGCAGCCTCGCGATAGCAGCCTCGCGATAGCAGCCTCGCGATAGCAGCCTCGCGATAGCAGCCTCGCGATAGCAGCTTCGTGATTTTGTTGTGTGTAGTGTGTGAGCCATTTTTGCAAACGGTTTAGCAGAACAGAAATGAAAGCAAGAAGAAGCTGGAAAAACAACAAAAACGTGAGTGAGGGAAATTTGAATACCAATCAAGTACATAAATAATCGTAATCGCACGGGAGATTTTAGGCAACAATATTGTCTTCATAAAGCCCTTGATTAAAGGAGTAGAGTTAGACTAAGATAAATGATATTTTTCACTATCATCTTTGAAGACAATCCAGCTCAAAATAATCCACCTTTTCGAGATAAGAACAATGGAAATTTATGAAAATTCGGACACATGCATTTTTGATACTCGAATAAGATTGTGCATGCAAAGTTTAGTCCGAGAGTCATTTTTTGCATTTCTACATACATTTTTATCAATGTTACAGCAATACAAAATGTTAAAGTTATGAGGGATTTGACAGTGAAAATGACATTATTAGGTCAAAATTTTGACATAACAATGTTTTTGCGGTTAAATCTTAAAAATTCTTCATCTCGTCTGGCGAAGGGCTACCCCTGACACGGTTAGGTTTTCACTGTCAATGCTGATAGGGTATATTAATGGTTTTTAATAAAAATTGCGTTTTTCAAAAGAGACCAAACTCTCGCTTACCTCCAGATGGATCTTCCATCGCCACATAACCAGTTTCATTCACTGCAGCGCTGCTCCTTTTGCTTCTATTCGTGTCACCTACATCGTCATTAATCGTCACAAAACCATTCGTAGCCTGTTTCGACGTTACGCTGCACGGTTCGACGTATTCGTTGTTCGGCGTGTCAGATGTCGCTTGACCAGGTACGGTATAATCTGGCGCGATGGAACTGTTAAGATTCGAATTACTAGACGCACTGTAAGAAGAATTTCTAACATTACCAAGATAAAGTGTTGGTTCTTTGTAAATGTGATCGGAAAATTCATCCTGTGTTGAAGAGCCAAAAGATCCTATTTCCCCACTCGTCTGGTCTTTAATCGGCGTATTATCACGCGAAAGTTCGGCTTTTGGAACAACATATATATTATCATCGTCAGTAGATACTTGATGCTCCTGTGTCATTGAGGGAGGTGTCTTCGAGTGGAATGTTGACAAAGAGGGCGTCCCTGGCGTTGTGACTTTTGATCTCATAACATTAAAATTCCTGTCCACCGCCGGAGGCTTTGGGGGTGGCCTGCGAATTCGTTTCTTGTTTTGCTCCGGTGAGACATCCGGTTCCTTGGCGACATCCTCAAAAAAATTCTGACGAGCTGATGGTTTTGGCGAAGGAGCTGGACTTTGATATACCGATTCTGGAGCATAACCTCCAAAATCGTGACTCGGAGAACCACCCACACCTTCATTTAATTGACTGACCTGAGAATTATTCTTTGTAACGACGGCGTAAAGATCAGACGTTGCGACATCCTCGGCATCGCATCTTAAACGACCAAAATTAAAAGGATTCGACTCCGTGTTCGACTTCTCTACCTCGAAAGTTTTCGAATTGCTATTCCCAAATTCCGAAGCATTTACATACTCATGATCATCGTCTGATGAATCAGACACAGCGTCGTTTGACACATGCCCTTTATCCCGTTCTGTTGGTCCTGATATTTCAAAGCCATTGTTGGTCTGAAGTCTACTTTCGTCGACAACAGAAGATCCAGTTAGTTGCTTGTCTACATCTAGAACTGCATCCGGTGAATTTTCATTCGACACTACTTTCAATGACCGTGGAGATGGAACATTTTCATACGATTTGCTTACCCGTTTAGAAAATTCCGTTTTCTTAGGATCCTGAGCTTTCGTTGGTAACTGCTTCAAGGGTTTGGTAGTATCGACATTTTCGTACCCATGAGTTCCTCTGCCTTTTATTGGCGTATTATTTGTCAAATCTACGCGTTTTTTATCAGAACTGAGTGGCGCAATTTCTTCGTATTTTACACCTGCAGCTGTTTTCTCAGCATTGCTATCAATAGTAGACTTTTCTTCTATGGAATCTTTCAAAGCATTAGCAACGATATTAGTACTGTCAGTAAAATCATTCGTTACATTTTCAGAAGACCTATCCTTATGTCCCTGTATATTTTTCTTGATTCTTGGTGGAGGAGTGGGCTTGTCTCCACCACTGATTTTCCTCAGATTCCTTGGCCTGGGGTGGGGCTTCGCAGATAATTTTACAGTTTTCAATTTATCGTTTTCCTCAGATTGCATTGAGGTCGATCGTTGTTTTGATTCAACTGATTCTCTAGCATAATTCGAAATAGGCCCACTCATAGTCCTCGATAACATTAGGTTGACTTCGTCTTCCCCATTATCCTGAAAACCATCTGATTTTTTTATCAATTCAGCTTGATTCAAAGTCTGTTCAGATCTCTCATTTGGTGATTTTTCATCGGACAAATGCACTGAAGTATTCGGTAGCATAGGTCTTTTGATATTCATTTTTGGTGGTGTTGGTGGTTTAGGTCCAGAAAGTTTTCTCGGAAGAGAACCTTTCTTCGATGCATCAGGTTTCTTGGAAGTGACTGCAGGTTTCTTTAAAGTGACTGCAGGCCTCTGTGCAACAGAAGGTCTTGGCCTTGTCGAAGGCAGAGGTTTTTTGCTGGCACTGAAAAATAATTTTTAAATCATAAACTTAATTCATAAACATTTCTCAAGATTATAACGCAATGTGTATAGCTAACACCTCGCGAGAAATCTTTGCAAGATACTAAACGCATTGCACCAGGGTGACCAAGAAAATACTATATCTGTTTGTAGGTCTGTGGCTCGAAATTCATGAGGCTACAAATCTAAAATTGTGTTAAAAATGGCAACCGAAGAGGAAATTTAGAGTTTGGCATATCATCCAGTCATCTGCAACCACGTTCAACTATCAAAAACGTTTTAAGTTAAAATTGCCCTAATCCGTGAGCTTTCACACCAATTTGAAGAAACATTTATTTCAAGTTCATGTTTTGACATTGAAACAACTTGCTTGCTTTAATGGTGACTTGGAAGATTAAAATTTATAAAGATACACTGGTCAAAAACTCAAGTGGTGTGTTTGGGCAACCAGGTTGTTCTAACTTTGAAACGTGGACTAGAAATGAATGGCATTCCTTCAAACTGGCTGGATAGATGACATCCAAACATGATTGCAGATGAATGGGTGACATCCAAAACTCGAAATTTTGCCCTTCGGACGTCGCATTGAGCAAAGTTCGAGATCTTTAGCTTCACGGACTTCGAGACAGCTCTGAAAATAAAGAAACTTTTTTTTGGTCACCCAGTACTTTCTCTGACAATAGCTAGAAAGTCTGAAAATAACTTTAGGTACATCTGATAAAAAATTTTAGTCACAAGTCGGACAATAAGCAAGGCGTCTGACAACGACTAAGAAATCTGACAATAACATAATAAATGGAATGTGTGACAAAATTTAAGTCACACGTCATTAATTATACGGGATTAACATTTCAACGTTACTGCTGTTATCAATTATCAATGTGTGTCCTGATGATTATGAAAAATTTAACAGCAAATTGTATTAATATCATATGTTACATATTATAAAAAAGAAGTTAAGTAAAATGTTGCTTCAAATGCTGTTCATAGGCAAATTAATGATTCAGTTTTCCGTATGTTAATAGGCAGTTCATTGTAAATTTTTGCTGCCATGAAACGAAACGATTAGCGTGCATATTCAGTTTTAATTTTTTGAAGCTTGACAAGGTATTGATTGTTTCTTGTTCACATTTTTTGGTCATTGATTTCGAAGTATCCTTGAAAAGTGTCACAAATGTCCTTGCTTGTCAATAGACTTACGTACAAGCTTACATGCACGGATTTTATTAGCACTGACAACTGATTGAATTCTTTCTCAAGTGCTCAAATTTCCTTGTATTATTTATTCATTTATTATTTATTTGTATTTAAAAGAAAAAATTATTTGAGCAAT
>JAYJMH010050359.1:0-13687 GCA_036873815.1 Phacellophora camtschatica | reverse complement strand
CGATCTGAGGTGAGTCAGCCCGCCAACTGAGCTAAAAACACAAAATACATGCGCAGTTTGTTGTTATCTGCATCAACAAAATGGTGGACAAAGTTTCTGTACAAACTGTAGCAATAAATTAAGATGTTTCACCCGAATGCTACAAAGCAAGCCAAAGACCGAAAATTTTTGGTAAATTGAGCAGGGTGATTTTTCTACTTTCATACTTCCATAATGGTGGACGCACGATTTTAAAAAGCACAGCGGTAAAACTAACGAACTTGCCCGTTTGCCGAGACAAGTATTGTCAAGCTCACTCTCATATAATCAGGCCCTAAGGCAGCAAATTGTCACTTGATTATCAAGCATTACTATCCATATAGCATTAAACACAGTAAGCTAATATTTTTTAAAGTAGATTATGTGAAACGTTTTACATTCTTTTTGGGGCACTTCGGTACCATTACTTCCTAATGTCGTGCCAAAGGAGGCCATATATTTCAAAATCAGTACTAAATTCAGTTTTGTGAGAAGGAAGGGAACGAGACATTTTGAGAATCATTTTGATGAAAATATTAAGGAACTCCAGCCTCAGTTTTGATGAATGTTCCGCATAAAGGAAGCATAAGCAATTGAACTCGAATTTCTGGTTTTTACTCGAACAGTTTCGTGTATCTTTTGAGAGTTTTCAGTTGAAACTTATTTAGCTTATCTTGAAACTTATTTAGCTTATCATGAATTTACATTCCCGTTGAAAGGTTCAACCGTGTTCATTTCTTCAATGAGCCATATCAGAAATAGCGCTTTAAAACAGAGAGGATATATTGAGATATGTTCAAAAGTTCATTTATTTTACCTTATGCTTTCGGTAGACTGTTCTTCTGTTCGATGCTTTCTTGTCAAACTTTTTCAATGGTTTGTAGCCATGAGACCGAAGACGAACCCATGCAGCGAACTTTGGACTAAAAGACAGGAAACTGTTGTTATGAAGGTATTAGAATAACATATTCATTGTTATAGCAGAATTATTGATTATATTTTAAGTCAGTTTCAGTCATCTTAGGATCTGTTTAAATGGAGAAATCATATCACTTTTTCAAAGCACGAGCTGAAAGCCGAGACGACGAGCCTAGACAAAAATCTAAAGTACAACAGACATTTTCATTGCACTTTTCTGGCCGGGGAGGGGGGAGTACTTGTCCTACTGTCAGACGTGAGCTTGCCGCTGAAATTTTATAAATCCACTTATCTTATCGGCGGTGCATGCGGTGTATACCCCCTGTTTTCTGGGCTCTCTTTTCGTTAGTCTATCTACTTAGAAATCTCCTCTTTTAAGAGACTCCTCTTTTAAGAGACTCCTCTATATATAACTTGGGTAGAACTTATTTTAATTTTTGTATTTTTGTAACCGTAACTTGTAAATTAATTTTTTAATTCTGTAAGTTGTGTGATCTAAATCCAAAGTATATACCACTATCTCGGTTGTATGTAGTGGAATTTTAGAACGAGTGAACTGAACTTTTCAACTTTCATTTCACCTTCCGGCATTCAGAGAAGGAAAGAACCGCGATGGCACCAGAGGCATTCGTTTCGAAACATTTCCCTTGAAATTAGAAAATGTGCCCTTTTCAAATCTTGAGAGGGCACTTTTCTATAACCGTAGTGCCTCTTGTTCTTCGTTTATCTCTAAGATGTCAGAACTCTAGCCCAAACTGAAGTAAACATGCTTGGTATCATTGTTATATAAGTAAAGGCTTTGAGTGTGGTCGTAATAAGCTAAAGTGTGGTCAAAGTGACCCTCAGATTCTGTGCCCTCCGACTTTTAAAATGTTTCCTACGTCTCTGCTGGCATTCATATGAGAAAATTGTATTCCACTCGAGCGAGATCCCAACTATGACCGCCAAGAAGATTTGGAGGCTCTAGGGCAGGGATAATATGGCCACACTTTTTTCTTCAGCTAAAAATGCATGCACGCTATCCAAACGAGAATTGTGGCCTTTTAAGTCTTTAAAAGTTGTGCAAGCTCCAAAGAAATATTGAATGTATTTCTACTTTTGATCCCAGTCCAATCTCAGATTAAAAAGAAAATTATTATATAAATTTTCAGACCCTTAATAGGTTGTGGCCTTTTTGTAGATCCCCTTTTGGTGACACTCTTTGTGGAGTTGGATTTATTCTAGCCAGGCTGCGATTTAAACGCAAAATGAAAAATACACAATTTTAAAAGATTATATAGGAAGGTGGGATTTCATTTTTTAGATCATAGTAAGTGGGATAATATCTTCCCTATAAACAGGCTTATAGTCTTGGTGACACAGCACAAAAATATCAAAGTTGGACTTACTTTTTTGTGGCACAGACAGCAAGAATTAGAATTAAGATTGTCAGAATGCAAAGTACACTTAACGAGACGATGATTGACTTCTTTAACTTTCTGTTCTTTTCAGCTGCGAAAGAATTAAACTAAAATTAGATATGTAGAATGTAGTTATTGTCATCATTTATTTTGGAAATATGAATCATTGCAAGATGTAATTTGATATATGCAATTTATTTGATCTTTAAGATGTTTTAAATTCGTCGGAAAATTTTAAATATGTAACTTTAAAAAATTAGTTTTGCTCAAATATTTGGAACAAACCTTTTGCTTTTGGCTTGCTCCGTGGTCTTGTTCTCAGTTTTGTTCTCTGTAGGAGCACTGGTTTTACTGCAGCATTTGTATAGTTGTTTTGTTTCAATAGTTTTATGTCATTTGGTGGTTGCTGGTGGGATGCTTTCTCATGTTTGAAGGATGGCTCGTCGTGATTTACAGACGCCTTGTCGTATTTTTTAAACTCTTTCTGGGGATTGGATGGTTGATCAATCAACTCAGGATGCTTCCGAGGTAGGTTTTTGTGTTTTACAGATACACTGTCGTATTCTTCGAATTTCTTTTGTGGGTTGGACGGTTGTTTTAGCAATTCATTTTGCTTTTGAGGAAGCTTCTTGTGTTTTACCGACGCCCTGTCATATTTTTTTAATCGCTTTAGTGGATTGAACGGCTGTTTTATTGACTCAGTATGCTGTCGATGTAACATGTTGTGTTTTATAGAAGTCTTGTCGTATTTTGGGAACCCTTTCTGTGGATTGAACAATTGTTTTGTCGACGCATTATGCTTTCGAGGTAGTTTTTTGTGTTTTACAGATGCTCTGTCGTATTTTATTAACTCTCTCAGTGGATTGATCGGTCGTTTAATCAACGTAGTATGCTTTTGGGGAACCTTTTTGTGTTTTATAGATGCCGTGTCGTATTTTTTGAACCCCTTCAGTGGATTGGAGGGTCGTTTTATTAACGCAATTTGATTTTGATGTAACTGTTTTCTTTTATGTTTTCCTGAAATGCAAAAATCCAGAAATTCAAAAATCCAGAAATTCAACAGCGATCTTAAATTACTTTAAGCTTCATCGCTGCCTAACAATTGCAAATAATTCTTGCATTTATTGAGAGTGCTATGTTTGGGACATCGAAGGGTTAACCTTACAATTCTGGGTTAAAGTTTGGCTTAACTCGGAGACAGTGCTTGCCGATGGTCTTGGAACACTCAGAGAGATATTTATGTACTTGTACTGATTACCCCCCTCCCCTCCCGAAGTAATGTTGTGAGGACTCCTTTGGTGACATGTACGTAGAGATGTGGAGGTGCCAGCCAAAATGAAATTTTGCTGACTGTTCCTGAATAATACTCATGAATTGTAATGCGTATTCTGAAATAGATTGTGAATAATATAATTTAACCTATGTTTATGTCGCCCATCATCACAGTGCCCCCGGTTATTGTGGAAAATGTGAACGTACCAGATTAAGATGACAGTCAGCCAATAAAACAACAGTGTTTGGGGGGAGCAGGGGTGAGGGGTACCCGTACGTTATCGTCACCGTCGGGAAAAGACTGACGTGTTCCAAGGGCTTTTGGAAAGCATTGTACTGTTTAACATTTGTTTGATTCATTATCCACAACGATACAATTTTAGCTACTTTCATAATACCTGCACTCACATAATACCTCAGAATAAATACCTGCAATATTGGATCTTCCAAAATTTTTTCTTTCGTGGTTCCTGTTTCCAACTTTTCTTTGTGAAGAATTCCACTTTCCTTTGCCACGAGCACGTTTTGTTTTCGTTGATATTCTTCTTTTTTCTTTAAATTTCTGAAGCATAGCGTGTATTGTTTGTTCGTCAGCTGCATTACTGTATTTTGAAACTCTTTGTTTGTCTTTGTAGCTATTTTTGATCGAACCATAAGCATCTTCAGATTCCCCAATGCTTTTATCTTTATAATTTACCTTTTTTGACGATTTCTTTCGAACATGTGCAGTTCTTCCATTTTTCTGATCTTTCTTTTTGGAATAATGCTCGTCTTCATCACCATACAAGAGTTTATCAAATCTGTTGTCCTCTCGTATACGTTCGTCAGCCAAACCATATTCATTTTCAGGTTGTAATACGTTTTCTTCTTGACCACTGGCGTTCTTTGATGATTTCCTTGGCATATGTGCCTTTTCATTTTGTTCACTTTTCTCTTTAGAATCATTTCCATTTTTAAAAGATGTGCTCTCTTTACTTACATGTTTTTCAGAAAACCCGCGAGCATCTTCATTGTTCACTAAGTGTGCTCTTTGATCTTTGATTGTCTCCAATTGTCCGTCAGTAGAAGAATCCTTTCCTTTCTTTTCACCAATCGCATAAGAATCAATTCTATCTTCCCCATTGTCAACGAGTCTATCAAATGGACCTTCGTTACTTGTAAATTCATCAGGGAACCCATCAGCCTCCCCATCGTTCACGAAGTTCTCTCTTTGATCATTTGTTGTCTCCATTGGTTCTTCAGTAACAGGATACTTTCTATTCTCTTCACCCATCTCATAAGAATCATTTTCACTGTCACCATTGTCAACAAATTTATCAAATGTGCTATCTTCATTTGTGTGTTCATCAGAAAACTCATAAGCATATTCATCGTTCACAGAGTTCTCTCTTTGATTGTCGGTTGTCTCTAATGGTTGTTCAGTAACTGGATTCTTCCCATTCTCTTCTCCCGTCTCGTAATAATTATTTCCATCTTCACCATTGTCAGCAAATTTATCAGATGTGCTATCTTCACTTGTAAGTTCGTCAGTAAACTCATAAGCATCTTGATTGTTCACAAAGTCCTCTCTTTTACCGTCGGTTATCTCTAATGGTTCTTCAGTGACTGGGTTCTTCCCATTCTCTTCTCCCGTCTCGTAATAATCATTTTCACTTTCACCATTGTCAGCAAATTTATCAGATGTGCTATCTTCACTTGTAAGTTCTTCAGTAAACTCATAAGCATCTTGATCGTTCACAAAGTCCTCTCTTTTATCGCCGGTTGTCTCCAATGGTTCTTCAGTAACTGGGTTCTTCCCATTCTCTTCTCCCGTCTCGTAATAATCATTTTCGCTTTCACCATTGTCAGCAAATTTATCAGATGTACTATCTTCACGTGTAAGTTCATCAGTAAACTCATAAGCATCTTGATCGTTCACAAAGTCCTCTCTTTTATCGTTGGTTGTCTCTAATGGTTCTTCAGTAACTAGATTCTTCCCATTCTCTTCATCTTTCTCATAGGAATCAGGTCCATTTTCACCATTGTCAACAAATTTATAAGACGTGCTCTCTTTACTTTGAAGTTCGTCAGAAATCCCATAAGCCTCTTCGGAGTTATCAAAGTGCTCTTTTTGATCTTTAGTTTTCTGTAATGGTTCGTTAATGAGAAGCTTTTTCCTATTTCCCTTGCCTTTCTCGTAGAAATCATTTTTAGTCTCATCTTCATCATTATATTCCAGTTTTCCAGCCATGTTATTGTCTGTGCTATCAACAACTCTCCAAACATTGTTGTGTTTTATATTTTTGTTAGAATCATTGGTACCTTCCTTGTAGTCGCCACGACTTTCGGAGGCATCATCTTTGCTCTTCTCTACCAGTGTTTCAAACTCATTGTTATTATTGAGCTTAATGAGTTCAGCTTCCGTGTCTTTAATTGCACGTTTATAGGTCAAATTATGGACGTCTTTGGCTTCTGGAGGTCTTTCTTTTTGATCACTGGTTTTATGCCTTGTCATGGTGTTCCCTTCATTCCTCTCTTCTTCAATCTCTACTGATCTCTTAGACTTGTCATGTTCACCTTTATCAACTTGTGTTTCAACTCTGCTATGTGAGTTTGTCAGTTTGTCAGGCAAATCATAACTGTCTTCAACTACAACATGTGTTCTTCCGAGGTCGTTGGTTTTCCGTAATCTTCTATCAGCGGAAAGTTCTTTAAGTTCCTCGCGAATATTATCGTCAATCTCGTAAGTGTCTACTAACATTTTGACTCTAACATCTTTATATTTGTCTCCAGAGTCAAGTGCGTTGTTTGCAACTGTTTCAGATGGTCTTTTTAGATCATTGCCATTTTGCAATGCTTCTTTCTGGGACAGTGATGTTTCTTCAGCTTTATCTATTGGATCTTCCAATAACGGTGGAGTTTCTTCAACGTTATCCATTTCATCTTCCAATAACGGTGGTGTTTCTTCAGCTCTATCTATTGTATCTTCCAATAACGGTGGTGTTTCTTCGACGTTATCCATTTGATCTTCCAATAACGGTGGTGTTTCTTCGACGTTATCTATTTGATCTTCCAATAACGGTGGTGTCTCTTCGACGCTATCTATTGTATCTTCCAATAACGGTGATGTTTCTTTAACGTTGTCTATTGTATCTTCCAATAACGGTGGTGTTTCTTCGACGTTATCTATTGTATCTTCCAATAACGGTGGTGTTTCTTCGACGTTATCAATTTGATCTTCCAATAACGGTGGTGTTTCTTCGACGTTATCCATTTGATCTTCCAATAACGGTGGTGTTTCTTCGACGTTATCCATTTGATCTTCCAATAGCGGTGGTGCTTCTTCAGCTCTATCTATTGTATCTTCCAATAACGGTGGTGTTTCTTCGACGTTATCTATTGGATCTTCCAATAACGGTGGTGTTTCTTCGACGTTATCTATTTGATCTTCCAATAGAGGTGGTGTTTCTTTAACTTTATCAATTTGATTTTCCAATAGCTTTACCGCGGAGGGCCTTCCGTTAAATCCTTTGTCCTGGTTTCCTTTTGCAAGAAGCGAGTATTCATGGTCTTGAAAATCGTCCCCAGGAGATTTATATTTACTGGCAAGGTGTTCAGAGCTGCCATTTTCCGTACGTCGTTGTTGCTTGTCTTTCCCGTCAAGATATTTGTTATCCTCGTCTGGCAAGGCAGTAGGATGTTTATCAAACCGATCAAACAACTGTTCTTTCCAAGGATAAAACCCATTGGTTTGCTGCTTTTGCAAATCAACGACCGCTTGGTTTGAGTTCATTCCAGGCTCAAGACTTTGAATTGCAGAAGACTGAATGTTAGAACCCAGTGTGTCTTTTTGCCCGAATTGGACCCCAACAGCAGACGTTTGGCGGTGGTTATCATTTCTCCATTGCTTCCTCGAAGAACTAGCTTGGCTTTCTTCGATAATTAGCGTAAATATCAAAAAATATATAATAAAATTCATGTTGAATTGATAAAGCGGAAAATCGTCCTGACATCAAATCAAAATTTAAAAAATCTGCACGGAGCGTTGGGAAAATATTTGATACGCTAATTTAATATGACGTCACAATCAATCAAAGCTTTCTGCATGCATTGTACTCGCCTCGGTTTCAGTTCAAGCTTTCAATCTGACTTCGGTTTGCCCTTAATCCCTCATATAGCATTCATTCATTTTGTGTTGGAGTGCCCTAGAACATACCTTCCATAACCTTTTGTATTTTTTTGTTACTAGTTTTTGCATTTAATACAAAAATTTGCGTTTTATTCGTACTAATTGTGGCGCAAATAAGCTATTATGCTAGATGCTAGTATTCCCAGAGGCGGAAATTCGTTTTTAAGTTAGGGAAACAAATGACAATTAAAATTTCTAGTGACAATTAAAAATTTCCTCATACCGTCAAATTTCTTATGAGGGTGTCGTGTCTTTTTAGCTTATATGTGTGTTTGCAGCAGGGCCGCAGAGGGAAACTACGGGCCCCAGGAAAAATTAATGTTTGAGGGCCCCCTTTTATTGCATCCACTTAAATTTATAGGATTTAAAGTAAATTTTTATTCACTCAAGCCCTAGCAGCTGTTGACTGCGGGCCCAGGGGTAATTGCTCCCTTACCCCTCCCTTCTCCAGTGGGCCGGCATGCATGTCATGTCATTACAGAATTTTAGAAAAACTTGAAAACGTAACTCGTAGAATTGTGTAACCTTAAAACAGACGCTTTTCAAACTGTTAACATGTTTATGACTTGTCGATGTTTTGTTTATATTCGGTGAGATAGTGACTGTTGTTTGATGATATTGGGATGATATTAGTACCCCTCCTTTCCCCCTCCTTTTGTGCAGTTAAAATTTAGTAGCAGGTGATTTTCGTTACACCAAGTACCAAGCATTCATAATTTTGGAAAGAAAAGAAAACGGAATAGAATGTGACTGGACCACTGAAGAATTCAAGACGACTTGATTTACGAAGTGATTCTGACTTACCGCATTGCACTTGCCAAGAATTAAAGAAGACATCCTGAAGCAGTGAAATTGTTTAGTGGGACTCTTTTTCAATTGAGGATTGCCTTATTTGCAATTAATTTGAGGAACTTGTTGCTAAAATGTTTATTTAGTTAGGCCTATTTTTTTATCTTCGCTCACCATCACCACAAATAGAAAGCACATAAACTGTTTTGTTCCTTCAACAACAATGGATAAAATTTTAGAAGGAACACTGAAGTCGAAACACTCTGATGATCTGAAGGTTGCTATTTTGGAAAAAATTATTCAATCGATCTCCAAGTTAGAAGATAAAGACGTTATTTTGAACATTTTGAAATGTTGCGATTCCACTTTTTTTGACGACAGCAAGTCGGATTTAGAAATCACCATGACCAAGCAAATATTTAACGCCGTCGCAAGAATCCACTCACAGTTAACGATAAGTTATGTATCTACTTCTTTAGAAGCAAGACTGAATGAAGGATTTTTTAAAACGGAAGATAATACTAGAGAGAAAGTAATTTTATTGGAAATGGTGTTAAATTTAATGTCGATATCAGCTGGTGCTAAAACTAATGATGATGACATTATGAAAACTAATGATGATGACATTATGCACAGCCTGGTTTCTGGCTTTCAGGAAGAGAAAAGTGTTGAAATTTGTGCTTTGATTGCAGAGATCATCATTCGTAACTGGACACTGGTTGTCATAGCAGACAGGGAATGCAAACTTATCTCAAAAATAGTAAATTTATTGAGGTCATACAGTTTGAAAGTAAATGCAAACTCTGTTGCATCCATTGTTCCTGAGATTACAAAAAGAGTGTATCAAGTAAATTTAATCAGCTCTTTCTATTCAAAGATAACTGAAATGGACATAAAATTTGCAAAATTTGCACTGGCAGAAATTTTTAATGTTATTTCACAAGATAAAGCACCATCAAGCATAACTTTGACCCCTTTGCTGAGTAATATTTCTCAAGATCATGCTGTTTTTGCTGCAGAGTCAGTTTGTAAAAATGCACAGATTAAAGACAAAAATATTGAGGCAATGCTTTGCAAGCTGATTGATTGGTTGGCATGGCCTGGCTGTCAAAATTTAGATGTTTGGATTATAACATTTTGCAAGGCACTTCTAGTTGACGAAAAAAGGCGTACACTGATTGGAAACGTAGTTGAGAAAAAAGCACTTGTGGTATGATGAATTACTACCCAGCTTCATATCATGCATTTTAGAATAGGAAACTGCTGGTAACAACGTTACACTCTACAATCCAAGAGTGAATTCCAAATGATTTGTATGCCAAAGGTCTGCTGAGCAGATTCCAATGTCACACCACTTCATATTTTCAAAATTAGTTTTTTTAATTGCTTTCATTAGTAATATTATATATCATAATCAATTGAACTATCAGAAAAAATAGATCAGAAAAGCTTGAGACGAATAATGCTATGTACTTTTTAATGACCATTATTTTAGGCTGCTCATTGAGGAGTGACGCAAGCAGCAAGTAGATTCAACAGTATATACAAGCATATAGCACTTCTTCGGAGCAAGATTGTTTTATTTCACAAAAAATAACACTTCTCAAAAAGTTTCATTGCACAATGTTTTGATGGCTTATCCCTTACTGCTCACAATATTCAATGTATCAGCGAGTGATCACATCGTAAAATTGAATTTTTTTTCTTTCAAATTTTCCGATGTAAAATTTAATCACATTGTTGTCAAGATTTAGTAGTAATGGGTACTCAATTTTTTCCTTTTTTTAGTGTTTAATTTTTCATAAAAAGATTAAATCTAATTTTAATATGAATCAACAATTTGTTGGGTATTACATTTCCAGCAAAATTGTAAGGCAATTCGATGTAATGATTGCAATTTCTGAAAAGTAGGCATGAAAAATATTAATTTAGCAAATAAGTCAAAGCTTTGTTATTTGTTTACGGCTTACAGAATTTTTTTAATTTTTGAATGAATAATGTCAAAAAATCTTACACATACTATCTTTCCTTTTCAGTTTCTCTCATATTATATTTTTGCTGTGCAAGATCCTATGAATCTTATTGAATTTGTATAAACTGCATGACAATCAAATTTTGAGCAGAGGTTATCAGGGGAATGCCCTATTTTTAATTTTGTGCTCATCAGCCAATCATATGTTGTATATTCCATTCCATCAACAAACGCATCACATATCAATATTTTAATGATCAAATGTAATAGCCAGAGTTCAAGATTTAACCATGTTTATAATTTATAGATGGTATATTTCGTTGACAATATATATCCTTTTTTTGCAGGTATTCAATCATCTGTTTGCTCAAGTATCTCGTGAAAATGCACTCTCTGTTTTTTCTTACATGATGCTTTTGTACCAACACAATGCTGAAATTTTCCTCAAGGTAAATTATGCACTTGTTAATACACAGTACCAGGTGTCCCAAAGAAAAACTCCCATTTGCAGGGCTATGGCTCGAAATCTGTGAAAAGATATCCGAAGGGCAAACTTAGTGTTTTTATTGCATCCAGTTGTTTGCAATCAAATTCAAATGTCTGAAACTGGAAAATAAAATAGCCTTCTTTTACGAGCTCTCAAATTAATAAAAAAAACCTACATTTCATTTCTAGCCCACATTTTGACATTACAACCTGCTTGCTTCTATTTTGACTTTTGGGAGTTTGATTAGCAAATATTTTCAAAGTTCAAGTCATAAAGTGCCATTAAATCAAACATTCAAGTTTTGGACTGGTAATTGTATGGTTGCAGACAACTGGATGATATCCTGTGTTGATAAAATGGCCATACCTTTTGATTTGAAGTGCATTACTTCTTAGACTTATTTATCTTGGTACTTTAGTTGTGACAATGAATCCATCCAATTCAGTCTGTTTCTTGAGCAAAATTCCATGAGTGCAATGAATCACAGAAATACAGTGACAAAACCCAATACTTTTTTACAATCATGCGTGTGCCTATGTGTGTGCATGTAATCTCACACATTAAAAGAAACAGACTGCCAATTGGTTAAAGGCTGTTTCAGCCTCTGGGAAAATGCAACAAATGTGTCTACTGGTTTAGTGCACCCAGTACTTTTTATATATGAAATTTTTATAATTGCTTCTCTTATAATTCTTCAATTAGCCTGTTAGTCATATTATTGATTAGTTTGCTGTGTTATTGTTTATTTTGTACAGGCTTTGTGTTTGGTACTAATGTTACTTCCAATAACAAAAGGGAACTCTCATAAAATCCTTTTTATGCTTTTTTACAAATGAACTGTTTTGATCCCAAATTTCTGCATTTCACGATGTTGTTCCAGAAATTGGCTTTTTTATAGCTAATAAATGACGTCAGAGCAAAGTTTCAAGCTAATTTTTAATGCATTTTCATGAAAATGAAAGACTTTGTTATTGAAGTGTAGAAATTTGGGATAAAAAACAGCTTGATTTTTGTAGTAGTCAATCATACATTTATTGAGACTACCAACTTACTATACACCTTACTTCATTTTCATTCCACAAAATATACATTTTCCAGGTAGTTCCTAGAATTCCATCACTGCTAGCTCAGATTGAAAAGGATACAAATGGCTTGTCTAAGTATATGACTTCAAAGACGATAGCTGAACTTGTTTACACAATGATGTATTTGTTTCCAGGCCACTCAGATGCATACACCAGCTTGTTGAATTCTGTCAAGGTATTTTTTATCAAATTCCTTTACTTCATGTTAGTTTCTACAATAGAATTACTTAGCTAATTAACACTAACACAGCAAATATATATTACGAATGCAAATGTGGTATGCAAATATTATTATACATATATAAATAATTCTAATGCTGCAATATAAAGTAATATAATAACAAACTTTGTCTTAGTCTATGATATGCACAGGTTTTAGGAAAAGTAAAGTTTTCATTTTAGTCCCATTTTGTTTTCTCTCATTACACCTGCCTTACATCTCATGTTTTTAGTTTTGTCACAAGGCTGTGACTGCACTAATTAAAACACGGAATGTAAGAGGAAACAATGAAGTAAAATGACAAAATAATGAAATTGATCTTTACTGCTCCTGAAGCCTGTGCTCTATACAGCACAGTTCCTCTTTGACTCAATTTTTCAGTTTCTTCTCTGACAGATATTGGTGCATTGAGACTCATTACCAGTCATGGTGAACTTGGTTATTTCAAAGTCTCTCGGGTATTTCTAGCATGCAATTTTCTTGGGGCATAAGAATACAGGCTCCGTGCTTTCTAAAATAAACAGTTTAATAATTTTTGCATTGTGTTGGATAGTGTTATAGATAATTGAATTGTTTCTGTAGAGTTAATTTCATTGATAATTCTGAATAACTTATCACGGCAAATGACTTTTGATTGATTGTTATTTTAAGTTCCAGTTTATAAATTTGGTTGAATTGTAAATTTGTTGTGATAACCTGAGACTCATGAAGAAGAGATTTGGCCAAACGATGGATTTTTCACTGGACTTAATGGATTTTTTAACTGGATTTGATGGATTTGTCAAAACGTTGAGCGATGTACAGAGGTGTTGAGAGCTGTTCGGAGAGGGTGGCCAAACGACTGGGGAATTTGTTCACTGGATTTTTTATGGTTGAGCCGTTTTGGGGCGAATAAATTTACATGTGTGCACTCAACAATGCTAAGAACCCGGGCAAACGACTCTCCAACACTGAACAACACCTCTGAACATTGGAAATTATATCCTTTCCGGAATTTGTTAAGCAAAACTTTTAAAAGAAAAGCAATCAAACTTCACTGAACAATAATGAACAACACTCAACACGTCATGTACAACTCTGGACAAGGTGGCCAAACGACTGGATTTTTTTACTGGATTTTGTTGAGCAAAACATCCTGTGAAAAAACCCTTCGTTTGGCCATGGCTTGAACCTTTTACACCCGGATTTATTTCTGCTAAACAGACAAATCCTATGCAAGGTTTATTTTGCAGGGGGTAGCACATACTATCCAACTTAATTTAAAAGATAAACTTACATTGAAATATTTCAAGTTAGTATAAAGTTGTGCCCGTATTTACCTCCTGGCAGAATGATGTTTTACATTGTTTGTCAATGGG
>JAYJMH010050348.1:0-13687 GCA_036873815.1 Phacellophora camtschatica | reverse complement strand
CCGTGTCCCCTGCTGGAAACAAGTCATCTCGAGACTTTCGCGGGCTAGGCACGTTAAATACGATAACTCACTCATACCCATGTTTAGAGATTTTACTGCCTTCGAACCCATCCATATCGGCGGCACATGCCCGTCCCAAAAATATATAAAGTACCCCTCCCCCCGGGTGCAAAGTGCAAAAAATAAATAAGGTTACAATACATCAACGTATTTCTTACTTACCAGGAAATGATCGGGATGAAATACTTCCTTGCATCTTCTGAGTCTTTTTTCGTTGACAAGAGGTCCTTCCACCGTCAATAATTCATTCCATGACATTGAAATGACCTTCTCGATTCTTTGCATGCCCATAGAATTCAAAAACACGGAGAAGATATTCGTTATATTTTTCATTCCTGCGAAAAGAATAGGAGCTTTTGACAATGAAAATAATATTAAGGAGGTTTAGATCCTGGGTGAGTTCAATTACGAGTACGAAAAAATAAACAATTAAATTTCAATGAATAAACTACATTCTTCGAGTAACAGTTCAATATATATGGGACTATTTTCCCAAAAAATCTGAATTTTAAAAGTCAAATTTTTAATTCAATATTAAAAGAAAACAAATATTACCAGAAGTTTAAAAAAGGGGAAAATGTTCTCTGTTAAAGTGCAGTCTGGCTCCAATATCCGCTGCCCCAAACGCTATTTTCGGGCCACAAGAACAAATTTACCCTCTGTATACAAGATTTCAGTGGGCCTGGTACCCAGGATAGAACAAAAATTCGCCTTTAAAAACTTTTAATAACAAAGTCAAAAAGTGTACCTCCGTCGAGCGTCGTGTTTTTCGAATACGAAAGTCTTGATATTCGATTTGATGACTCTGACAGCTCCAGCTGTTTGTTTATCTTTTGAACCATAAGTTCTGTGGCCATGTTGCCTTCTTCTGAAAAAAGAAATGCACATGTTCACATAATTTGCATAAGTAATTTTTCGCACACATCTTGTGAAATACGCCAAGAGGCGACCGTGATCGAGCAATTTAATTCAATTACTTGTTACAACTTTGAATAAAATAGTGAGCGATATTCATCTAAAACTGTTTGCATCTCAGAAAAATCACAAACATTTTGCAATGAACTAAATTGAGTTTGCAGAAACGAGAGTTGTTGTGTCCCTGTACTCATGAGAGAGAAAAAATTATTCACTCAAATGTTTACATGACACAGATTAGAAAACAATTATTCGCGTTTCCAAGCCCATGAATTGAGCTACCGGGTGATGTCCTATAAAAATGTCTAAACGTTTGCACATCTGCTTCGGAGGAGCCATGGTCTCAATATTTCTGTTTTTGATTGTCATTAGTAGCAGACGTTTCAACTTACATTTTGATACCTTAATTATTAAAATCCACTGAATAATCACTGAGTTATGCGCAATAAAAACCAAAATTTAGAGTTTCAGCAAAACCAGGAAGTTTGATGATGAGCAGCAATGTCACAATTTTGAACTGAAATGGCTCTGTAAATTTAATGCCCAATTTTAGTAGCATTTAATTTCCTACTATACTAATTGAATCATTTTTTTGTCTTCTCTTTGTAATTTTCAATCTGTTTTATAGCCTTTTTGCAATTTCCGTGTGATCCTGCGAGGTTTTTGCAATTTATTTGCGCAACATCACAAGTAAATTGCAAAAAGGCAAAACAACAGAAAGAAAATTACAAAGACAAGGCAACGAAATGATTCAATTAATATGGTAGGAAATTAGATGCAGCTACTATTTTGTAGCCTTGCTCCAAGTCTATTTCCTTTATCAATAAATATCAGTAAAACGTCAAAAACGGGCAAGTCCTCTGCGGAGGAAAATTTGCGAGCCAATTTTTCCTGAATATACTCCTCCGCAGAAGGATTTTGTAATATACTCGTTTTACTGATTTCTGACTTCTGAAGGCTTCTGTCAGACAGATTTGGAGCAAGTCTAACTATTTTGGGGTCCGAATTCCCGTGCATTGAGGCAACACCAAGATAATGAAAAGACCATATTAGATTTTATCTTCGCAAGACCATATCAGTATTTGTTGCAAATATTTTTAGCGGGCTAATATGATGCTTGAAAAATACAGAATGGCGGTTAGCATCGCCGTTGTCGACCTCAAACGGAATGCAATACATTGGGGAAACAATTTGATTAAATTAAGAACCTCAAGGAATTTCCATGGCAACTGGGGAAAGATAATCAGTATTTTTAACTTACATTCAAAAGAAATAATAAAGAAAAAGTCAGATCTAAGGATGTGGGAAGACAAACCAAATGTCAAAATAATTTAGAGACCACCAATCTAAGGAGAAAGGAAAAAATGAAGAGACATTGGCTCCAGCTTATGCTAATAAAAGTTTAAGCTGGCCTCGCCCTTACTGGAATGAAATTAAAGTTTGACCAAGCAGTGATGAAAAAGGCATAAAATTTCATTTTTCAAAAACTTTGCAATTTAAATTTTAAAAATGTATTTTTAAGCGTTTAATTTAGCAAACGATAGTTTGGCATCGTATTTATAGAATTTGTAGCCCTAAAAAATGGGAACTTGCAATACCATGATTCATTGATTTCTCATAAAAAATTATACCAAGCATCAAAGCCAGGTCGCTTTAACCAGCAACATTTTATTGGTTTTAATGTAATGGGGAAATATTTTACATTGCCGCAATTAAATTAGCCGTTCTTGTACATGGTAACGTAAAAATGAGCTTGATTGGTAACACATTCGAATTTTGATGATTTTTCAAATGTTTAAACTTTTTTTGGGCCGGTTACATTTTTGTTAATTTTCATATCTTTTCGATGACAATCTAGCATCAAACTCGCAAATATAAAAATAACAACAAAGCTGACGCCACATGAAAGAAACCTCCTTTTGAAGTTTGATGTAACGGAAAACTAACTGTATATTAAAAAAATTAAAAAATCAGATTAAGAAAGTCCAGCTTGCGAATTCTTATTCTCAGTCGCTCATAAATTATCCTAAGCCGCACAAACAAATTCAATTCCGGGAGCGAGACGAGTTTTGTGGTTGCGAGGCTAACCATAAAAAAAACATTTACAATTGATCAAATTATGGAATGGAGTTTTGTTCAATATATTTTCTCAAAAAGTCGGAATTTTTCACAGTTAAAACTGAGCGAAATTAATTGATAAAGAACTTACCGACAGAATTCAACGATAAAACTAGTAGAAAAGCTTAAGGTCAATTCATATGCGACAAAACAGTTTGCATAGTAAAATAGTAAAATAGCTATCAAGGTCCTGCCATAGCACAACCTGAGAGAAATGGAACGTAGAGAAACGGTTCAAGTACACATCCAGCTAAGTGGCCAGGCATATTTTGCCCCGCCTAATTCGCCGGTGGAAAAAATCGTCAAAATTCTTCACCAGTATGCTTCAAGACTTCTCCAGACTTGCTCCAAGTCTATTTCGTTTCGTTAATCAGTCAAAATAAATATTTGTAACTGCGGAGAAAACTATACTGCGGAGGAGAAGACCTCAGGAAAACCTGTCAAAAACTGAAAATAAATTTCCTTAATTTATTTCCAGTCTATTTTTGATAGTGAAAAAAAACCTGCTTGCTCCTATATCGACTTCTCAGTTTGATCAATGAATCTTTTCAAATTTAAAACTCCGAAGTCACCATTAAAGTATTTTGTTTTAACGTCTAAACATGGACTGGTTTTGGATAGGTAAACGTTGCCGCAAATTACTGAATGATATCCCAAATTCTAAATTTGCCATTCGGACGTCGTTTTGTGCAGAATTTGAGATTTAAAGTCTCACGGATTTCGAGCTACAGCCCTGCAAACGGAGATAGTTGGATGAGTTTTCTGGTATTTCCAAGAGACATTTCATCTTTCGCATCCAATTAAAACCTAGTGATTTGTTTCTGGCCTTGGGAATGAAGCTAATAAAAAGAACATTTTATCTAGCTAATAAAAATGAAAGATCAGACACGAATCAAGGAATTAAACGTGGTAGTATTTAATTATCACTGTGTATATTGGATTGAAAATTAGATAGCAAATTGGGCTTGCAAACGTGGTATGCTGTGCACTTGGAAATTCGCTCAATTATGCGATTATTCGGCTGAAACGTAGGCATCAGAGCCTAATCCCAACTCTGGTGTCGCCTGTGGGCAGCTCAGTAATTTAAGGAAATTGAAGTTCGTATTTCATGATTGTAAGCAAATGAAAGAGAAACCAAATTTGGGAGCTTTATGTATCTATGGTTACCACATAGGAAATTAAGTACGACCCTTTATTTTAAATCTTCAAAATTCATAAATGTGCAGGAAATCGATAAATTAGTGAATATTTACAAAATAATTTTCGTGGTTAGTTGACTTTTATAAAAGCTAATGGATGTCGTTAATCATTAATTGAAAGCACAATCTTCCTTTTACTTTTGTTATTTCACATAGTTACTTCTTTGATTTAAATTCTTGCATTTTTGCTGTAGAAATAAAAGGAGACTGTACAAATAAATCGAGGCTATAACAGTGGTTGTTCTCCCTGAAAATTTAATTCCAAAAGTCCAAATTTCTAAATTACGTGCCCAGCGTGCTATCGTGCCATTTTTCTTACGTGCCTTTGTGCCTGGACATAGTACAGGCCCTCCCGTCAGGGCACGTACTAAGGCACGAGAAGTAGGCCTAACGTAAGAAAAAAGCACGTGGACATGAGGCCACGTACTTGTCAGGGCACGTACTTGTCAGAGCACAATGGCACTTTGAGCACGTAATTTAGCAGACCCAAGATATTACGAGGATATAGATACCCCTGCTAACAACATCTGGATTTTCTAATGTCATCATGTGATGTACCAACAAACAATTCTTTTCCTGCGTCATTGTCTATGCATGTTTTTGGGTCAGAAACGAAACCAATCTCAGGTCTTGGTACTAAAATTTCTCAATCTTGCAGCAGATTCTAGACCATTTTAGTGGTAAGCGTTTCTCAAATTTCTTTCTCTATAAAAAATTGCGGGCAATCTTGTGATGCATCTTTATGTCCAAATCATTATGGGATCATTATTCCGCTGTATGAACTTATACGTATTTCTTCACAACAAAACCACTCAAGTTAAAGTGTGGCTACTGTACATTTTATAAAATTGGCAAGATGACGTTCACCTTGTTTTAGATTAAATGTTTAGTGCGGCCCCGTTTCAAGAAACAAGTTTAGTTAGCGACTAAAATCATTCTATGAAGAGTTCTTGCTATTTGAACATTGTCACAGCAAGCCACTTTTAGGATGATAATGCTTTTTTGTTAACCAGTCTACCAAAAATATAAGCAAGGAATGTGTATCAAATATAACAGTGTTCATTATAACAAGGAATGCGTTTATTAAAACATCATTTGTAGAAAACATTTTGTGGCGTGAATATACTATAAACGTTTGTTTTTGGTAATTTTCTTTCGCAAAGCGGAATGAATTTAATTCGTCTAGTTCTTTGTTTCAAAGATTTCGTAAACCACACAATTTCCCTGTAATGTTTTCCCCATTAAAAAGAACATTTATGGGCATATCCTTATTTGTAAACTTTGACTTTGACCAGCACTAATATGACGCAGAAAACGTTTATGATTCCGGTGCGGGTTCAAAAGTGACCGTTAACAAAAGCAAAAACGTTTCAAGCACGCATGCGTCGCTTGTTTGATTCTCAAAGTTTCCCACTATCTATATGAAATAGCAAAAATCCCAATAGTTTGTGATAATGATTATAATCCATGCTAAAGTTTTGAGAACAGCCCTGTCAATCATAATTGCTATAGACGGATAGGAAACGTTTTCGCTGATCACCTCAGATCACAATGTTTAGACAAGCCGTAAGGTTTACCGAAAAGAAACCAAAAAGGTCTAGTCGTCGAGGAAAGGTTAACCGCCATTCCAAAGTCGGTTTTGTAAAATATATATCGAACAGAAAGTTTTAAACTTTTTGCATCGCACAAAAGGAAGAAACTCATTTTCAAATACTGTAATTGTTATGTGTGTCTGTGGAATATATTCGACGACGAGACCTTTTGATGAAGTTTTGATGAACTGATACTCATAAACTTTTTCAACATTTTACAATCTATAACGTAGATCTTCACGTCACATAGGTAATCTTCTTATATGATAACATAAAATAAATACACTCCCCCAAAGGACACGAACATACATCCCCATTGAGTTTTACTTAGTAGATTTAATTCCTCCCTGTGCCTTCACTGAACGCAGATCTTCACATCATAGGCTAATCCCGTGTGATAACATAAAATACACGCCCCGAAAGGACATGAACATACATCCCCAAGGAGTTTTACTTGGTGGATTTAATTCCTCCGTAGGTTAATCCTGTATGATAACATATAATACACTCACCCAAAAGACAAACATGTACACTCACCCAAAAGACAAACATATACCCCCCCCCCCAAGAAGTTTTCGTGGATTTAATTCCAAAACGCAAGGCAAAGCAAGGAAGAGAATTACTGCGCCCGCAGGAAAATCACTTAATTCAGTAAACATTGTCAAATCGTATCCTAAGAAGTAAGAACAGGACATAAACTTTATCAATCCAATTTTTAACAAGACAATTACATTTTCAGGATTTGAATATGACAGGATCTGCGTAAGCAGATTTTTAGTTAATGAAAATGAGCTCTGAAAAAATCGTTTGTCAGATGTATTTATGCCAAAACATTATGTCATTTTTACGACAAAATTTTCTTTTCAATGGATTCTAATCGCTTTACTTTTGGTGAAAACTATTTCTGCAATACAGACAACGTGTGCAGTCCAGTCAGTCACAAAGTTTAAATAAAACGAAAACAAATCTAAAAACTAACAGAAAGGTGGATCGCAGTAACGTAAAATTGTCTCAAGAGTATGCACTTTTTTCTATGATTTTTTCTAGCTTCGGGTTAAGCATAAGCCTGTGGATTATTCTTAACTGCAGGCAGAATTTTTACCAACATGCTACCCCCTACTACCCTCGTTAAAATATATTTATATATATTTGCGCGTTTCATTCAACCCTCATTCAACTTGCATAATACATAACATTTTTGTACTAACGCTTAGCGTAAATAATTTCTGAGATACCAAAAAAAATGATCAAAATCCAAGCCTAGTGTTACCCATGAAGGCTATACTCAGAACGGCTTCATATGTTTTTCATATTCCCCAGCTATGTACCAAAAACGTATCAAATGTATCCAGTAAAATTTCTGAAAGAGGACGTACTTACCCTTGACAGGAGCACAATCCACGCTTCTGGAAAGAAAAAAGACGTTAGCCATCAAGACAACATGCTGAAAACAGCGGATATCCATTTCAATGTATCTTGCTATCACCAAACAAAGAATTGCTGACTATATGCAGGTATAGATACCAAAGAATTCTATTATCTTTGTTGATACCTTTATATATGTATACTCTTCTTCACTTCTTGCCAAATTGACTACTCTGAAATTGAAAAAACGCTTTTAATATTCTGAACCATAAACACTGAAGTGTAACGGTTTCTTGAGAATAATAAAACCATAGACCACTAAATCGTGCACGCGGCCGTTTTTGTCAGGCCAACAGAAAGGACCCTCCTTTAAGAGAAAATTCCGCGGCTGGGCATCGCCCGCGAACATTATGGGGGCGTGACTCACGTTATGTACTGAGTTGACTATTTGCAATGCAACGTACATATGTACTTTTAAGTGTCGTTTATTTGCATATGATCCCATAAAAAATAATTTCATAATACCAGGTGTCCCAAAAAAATAACATATTTGATCAAGGCTAAACTTGCCCCAAGTCTATTTCGTGCCAAATCACAAATCTCTATTTCTTACTCACTCTAACGAGGAAATGCCATATCGAGGGAATGCTATGAAAGTGCTCCCTCGATACGGCATTTCCTCGATATATTGAGTAAGAAATAAAAACTTGTGATTTGGCACAAAATAGACTTGGGGCAAGTCTAGATCAAGGCTAGTGCTGTTTTCAAATCCGTTAAAAATTACTTTTTAAGTAATCCTTGATAGTTAACTTGGAAATAAAAATCTGGTTTGTTGATATTGGTTGCTTGAGAATTCAGATAGTAAGGTCTTAAGTTCAAATTTGCCTGCCACCCAAAACCAGAGGTTTCGATTTTCACCTACGCTCTTAAAGTGTAGGATTTTCTAAAAAACGGTTTTGTTCTAGCCAATATACTTTGTTTTCAAAAGCACTTTTAAATAAGGATTCCAAAAATAATCTTTAAAATCAGTTTTCGATGATAAACTTTTTTGAAAACTAAAATTGCTGTTTCATTTTGGTAGATTTTCTGTAAAAATTCCGAAAAAAGCGAAAGCTCTTTCTTCATAGTGGCTGCAACAATAGATAAAAGTTTAATTTTCCGTTTTTGGATTTCTGTCCGAGTCTGTTTCAAGCACCAGTAAATTCATTTCGAACAAGGCTATGATATAAGAGATCCAAAAACGCAGTTTAGGCCAAAATGGTTGGAGGCATATTCGAACTTTCAGAATTAATATATCGACTCTCGATGCACAACTATTAACAACTTAGGTATCAATTTTTATGTTTGCTACCAATAACTATTTCAAAACAAATTTAAATTAAACTTCAGTGAAATTCATACCGCTGGCCTTTATCAAAGCTGTTACCTTTTTTTGGGACACCCGGTACACGTTTTATCTACAAGAGCAGCTAGATCCAGTCTGAGGTTATATTTTAATTATATGCTGATGATGTTGATTAGAACAGTGTGCATGAAGATGATACGTAACTTATGCTTTATGGAGAAAATCGGGCATCTTTGTTGACATAAATTTTTTTTCAAATCTAATCCTGAATTTCCTGAAAGTTTCTAACTTTTTGAGCCTGGAGTTTATATAGAGGGTGGTAAAGGCCTAAAGGGTTCCCTCGCAAAACGTGATTGGCTCTAATGTTTCCCATTGAAACGTGAAAACGCCAGCCGAAGACACTCCGGGAAACGCGAGTGGGCAAAATTTCTCCCCGTGAAATGAGGGAAAAGGTATATTTCTAAATGTGAAACGGTGTGAAACATGAAATTAAACATTTTTGTACCCGCGATTCGCAACACCCGTTACCACCCTCTTTATACAGGTTGTTCTCGTAAAAAAAACGTGTAGGAAATATCTTTGAAGACAATAGATGGCTAGAAGCCATTTAACTCTTTTTATCAATCAAATTCTTACAAATGGTACAAAGGAAAGTAGTGTTCAGTGATCAGTTGTCTATGCTCGCTTGAATTGTTGTGCGCATGCATGCTCTGCTATTTTTCCTCTCTTTATTTATAGTTAGTACATACAAATTCTAGCTACTTTCGTCGTTAATTAAGACTAACTTTTACAAAATACAATATAGTTTCAATACAGCAAAAATACAGCATATAGCAAAAATGTAAACTATTATTAAAATAAATGAATAGTCAAACGCTTAGCTGATGTAACAAACGTTTTGAATGTATTGTCTGCATAGTCTGCAGGAGCAAGTAAATGATGCAAATTTTTATTTTTGCTTTGAACATTTCCACGTTGTTTGAGTTTCTAATTCCGGGTGGAAGATTGTTCCGTAGTTGGCTACATCTATAAGAGATAGTATCTAGACCATATAATACTGTATTTGGCTTCTGCTGGTTGAAAGGAATTTGTCGTAACTTATAACTGGGAGGAATCTTAAACGGTTATGTTTGGAATGTGGCCATGTGTATACCAGTTGGTGTATACATCTGTTTCCTTTCTTAACGACACACAATAGCAAATAAAAAAACAGAAACGTTGCAAAAAAAGATAAATTCGACAATATGTTTGAGGCTTAAACACAATAGCGGCCCCACAACAGGGCTTGAGGCTGTAGATGGACCCAAAAGATGCAAGAATCTCGTCTAGCAGTAAAGTATGCTGAGAACTCTTGCAAATTATTTAAAATTGCAAATAAATCTTTGGTTCAAATAGTGATAATGTATAACAAAATAACTAGTTAAAGTAACAATTATCAGATATGCCTGTACTTAAAAGATTTACAGTTCGTTTGTACTTCGATTTTTAGCTTAAACATGTTGAAACCGATGAAAGAATATGTTTACTTTGCATTGGAAGATTTTGAATCGCCAATTATTTTGTTAAGCTATTATTTAAAGAATTCACAAACACTTCGGGCTTTCTTTGCTCAAGCTAACTTACAGTTTATTTCTGTTATCATTGCTACTTTACAGTCAGTTACAAACAGGACCGCCCTAGGGCAAAGCAACCACGCCTTTATTCTAAATAAAACTTTAGCCACACCCTCTATATCAAAATTGGCAGCCCTTTTACTCTGGGTGCAAGAGAAATGGGAAAAAGAAGAAGAAAGGAGCTTTTGAAAATTTGTTCCAAATTTAGGTTGTGAAAACATCGTAATTCTCAGAGGCGGAGCACTGCTAAACAGATTATATTAAAGGATAGTTAAAGGGCTTGATGGAAAATAAATGACACGACCACATTTAGCAATTACGGTTTTTAGAAGTAACACCATAATAAATATTTGAAAATAATGAATATTGGATAATGATAAATATTTCAATAATTATTAAATCATAAATAATGAATATTTATAAATATAAATAGTAATAATTATAGTACCAAATGTTTGTTATATAACTAGTGATAAACTTAGTGACAAATATTAATAATGATAACTATTTCGATGTATTCGATGTAATGATAACTATTTCGATAATAACATTTTTCGATGTATTGTAGGGGCCATTAGACTTGCTCCAAACCTATTTCGTTTCATGGTTGATCAATAAAAAAAATAAAATAGGTCACTGCGGAGGAAAATACCCTGCGGAGGAAAGACTTTTCCTGAGGCCTCTAGGCCTCTCCTATGCAGGGTATTTTCCTCCGCAGAACACATTTTTTACTGATTAACGAAACGAAATAGACTTGGAGCAAGTCAAAGGGGCCATGGACGAAAGAAATCCTTTCAGAGTCTTCTAACGATAACGTCTCTCCAAATGAATGATATTCCAGCTATGGTCAGTTAAACCTGCTTGCAGGCCCTGAAATTTGCGACTTTCCTTTCCTACACAATATGCAAATACAGACTGGAGACCTTTCGAGGTTTCAATATTGTTTGTATTGCCTGATGAAACATGTTGATATGTATGATCAACAAATCAACGAATCTCTGGAATATGTTCCAAGAACGAGTGCGTCAGCATTCAAATATCTCTATGATGCTTCAAAGAGGCAGACATCGTATTAATTCTCGCCGACCAGTCCAAAGTTTGTTGATTTTCTTGGTTAAAATAGCCCGTGGACAGGCTTTACACGTAAACGGCTAAATAGCATTTTCTAGGCATCGATTTTGTTTACTTTGCTTCACCAATCAAAAATTTGAATCTTTGCCAGTGCCTCAAATAATATACAGTTAGACTCAGAGGCGGACTGGCATACTTTTTCAAACTCATGCAAGAAAAAACAAGAAAACTCATGCAAGGGCCAAAAACGTGGCTCTGAGGGCGTAGCCGCAGACTAAAATAGACCCTAGGAAAAAGAGCTGAGAAAGAATGGGGCCTTTCGACCTACGGTAGCCCAACCGACCAGTCCACCCATGGTTAAACTTAGTACAAGAGTTTCTTACTTCACAAATTTTCGTAAAATATACATTCTGTTCTTTGACAGTTCGGGTGCCACTTAGGCCAAAACTGAACTTGTATACGCCAACGTGAGAGATCAAAATAATTTCAGAAGAATAGAAAACGAGCCAAAATGAAGTCAAATCTGCCAAAGAACACAGGGAAACGAGAACAGTGCATTAAGTCCAGTAGATTTATAGTCAACCTGTTAACCCTTCACACGCCCGGATTTATTTCCAGTTAACAGGAAACGTGAGAAATTATTTCCAGTTATACGCCAAACGTATAAGGAAGGTCTGCATTTGCGTGATTTGAATGTATGTCTGCATTTACCTCCCGGAAATATGACATTTTACGTTATTTGGCAATGGGCCATATTTTCCTTCCCGGGGTTAAAGGGTTGAGAATAAAAGTTTGAGCTAGGCAATAAAATGTCGCAATAAACAACCTCTTTCTTTCGCTTACATTTCCAAAGTACAAAAAAACTCCCTGGCCCTAAAGGCAAACTAATGCAATTTCAAGAAAATTTGTTTTCCTTTGGACAGACGGAGATCATCAGGTTTTTCATTATGATAGAGAGTACCAAGTCTTTTGAAAATAACTAATAAGAAGAGATGTGCCAAATATTAAATTGCAAAATTGAACGAACAGGCACTTTTTAGCGAATTAACCCCCCCCCCAGGTTGTCTAAAAATTGAAGGGAGCACGGGCAAATTTGTGTTTCAAGATGTTTTGGGGGTATCACTTTCAGGAAACGCCAATTTGTCCACTTTTGAGGGGCTGCTGATTATTCATTTTAACACGGTTTATGGCGTTAAAAAATTACCTGATAGATATATACCGCCTGCGATGTATGGAGCAAGCAAGTTGGTTTATTTGGTTGTTACAAATTTCCATGCAACTTATTTTAGATGGGCGTGTGTCATTCTTTGGATGCATGGGATGTATGGTTTATAGAAATCTTAAATCTTAGAAAGGGAGAGAGATGGACCACACAACGAGGTTGCAAATCATTCTTCAAATGAATATCCTACATTACACCTTTCTTCAGCTTTGTTTCATATACACTTCGCTGAAAGATATACAATTGCAGGATTTTTCAATTTCGACAGAATCAATATCTGTGGGATGGCGAACACTTCATCCATTGTACCTTTCATCTGCACTGTGGCTAGCCACTACTCTATCGTGTGCGGACCACACTTCTAATGCACAAAATGCCGTCTCTGATGCAGATTTATTATATTGAGTCCTTGTTTCCATGCGCTCTATGACAGATTTGACATCCCTTCGGCCAAAAGGGTCTCATAATCATATGCCCAAAAAACTGGGGCTGAGATACTAGACTTATTATACAAGACAACCCGTACCCTACCAGGTGTCCCAAAAGAATCTTAAACGGGTTTTGCAAATATTATGCAAAAACTTGAATGTGAAACTTTTCATGAACACATCTATTAACATACGAGTAATTTGTGACCACGATTACTAGAAACGCAAATATATCAGCTGTGATATCGTCATCCAAATTTTTTTCAGTGAAAACAACGTGTTTTTCTATTGAAGCGTTTCAGGCTCCTGAATAAAAAAGAGTCATCGATTTTAAGTGGTTCAGTTTTCTTCCTTTCAAATCTAGTAAACAACAGATTAGAGAAAAACAAATAAAGCAAACTTTAAATTCTTGCTTTTCAGAGAAAAATGTATCTTTGATTCTTTTGTCTTATTGAATGATCAGGAACAACTCTTGCTCAAAATTGTATTTCTAAAGAAAAACAAGAATTCTACAAATTTTGCTCTGTTTATCTTGAGTGAAATTTTTCCCTTGGTGAATTGAAGATTTGAAAGGAGAGAAATTGACCAACTCGAAACTCAGACACATTTATTTTAAGGCCTAAAATGCCTCAATTCTAAAACTTGTTGTTTTCGCTGAAAAGAACTTTTGGGCAAAAAATGAATATATCATCGCCGCTACATTTGCGTTTTTAATAATCGAGGTCACAAATTACTCGTATGTTATCAGGCTGTTTAATA
>JAYJMH010050337.1:3330-13688 GCA_036873815.1 Phacellophora camtschatica | reverse complement strand
GTAAGCTATTTTCATGATTATTTTGCAACATAAAAAAATTATGGTCTGGTATCAAATCAATAATCTCAGATAAGAACTCAACTTCTTCAAATATCAATAAAATCTAACGACATGGAAACCTAACGTCTGATTCAATTGAAATGCCTAATGTTTTTAATAAATATTTTGTCAATGTGGCTGGTAATAAAACAAAAACGATACCTAGAACCCCCAAGTCACCTCTTGATTGCCCCACTAATCGAAATACCAACTCTATGCTTCTTTCTCCTGTCACACACTTAGAAATAGAAGGCTTAATCTCAAAATTGGATCAATCTAAGTCAGAGTTGGCCCTTACAGTATCCCTATGAAACTATTAAAATCTTGGGTCCATATATTTCGCATTCTCTTGATAAACTTGGTAATCAGTCTTTTCTTGAAGGAATTTTTCCATCAAAGCTAAAAAGTCAGATTTGGGTGTGGTGTATTTATTGACCTTCGAAAGGCATTTGACACAGTTAATCACAGTATTCTATATTCAAAATTTGAACACTACGGCGTTAGAGGTAATGCTATGGAATGGGTAAAATCTTATTTACCTAATAGAAATCAATATGTTACAATTAATAAAAAAAATTCTAATCTCCTTAATATTACTTGTAGTGTGCCTCAAGGTTCTGTTTTTGGACCACTACTATTTCTCATCTTTATCAATGATCAAACTAATTTAAATTTTACTTATTTGCAGGCGATACCATTATATACCATGATTCAGACAGTCTAGAGAAATTGGTCAAAAAAATAAACAATGAACTCAAATCAGTTAAAAAATGGATTGATGCTAATGAATTATCTTTAAACATCGCTAAGACCAACTATATTTCATTTCATTCTTCATCAACTAAAATTCCTCCTGATATCAAAATTAAAATGGATAAAAAGCACATAACTAGTGTCAAATATGCTAAATTCTACTAGATAAAAATCTAAGTTGGCAATACCATCTTTCAGAACTTTCAAAAAAATTGGCGAGAACAGGTAGCATGTTTTTAAGTTAATGAATTGACTTTCCCCCAATGTTCTACTATGTCCTTATAATGCAGTATTTATGTCCTTTCTGCAATATGACATCACTGTCTGGGGGCAAACATTCATATCATAATATTGATCTTATAACCAAAATTCAAAAATGAGCTGTTAGGGCTATTTCTCACGAGTCATATCTAGGCCACTCTCTCCCTATTTTCAAAGAACTTTACGAGTTTTTTAAATATTTTAACTTCCAAATTACTTTTGTTCATCAATACTCTCCGAGGCAATCTAATCGTGGTGATTTATTCTTGACTGATAAAAATAGTTATCAATATGGATTGAAATCAATAAGATGACTTACCTGTTGTGATACGGAATTCTTCTTCTAAGTTTTTATTTAAAAAGAAATTGAAAGCCCATTTGCAAAAATCAGTGTAATATGGATCTGCAGACAATTTATTCCTCCAGTCCTTCGATATTATTTAAAATTATAAAGAAAAGTTCGCTTTTTAACTTTTGCGTCAGGGGGTGCTCTCTTCCCATTAGTTTACTTACTTTGAGAGCTCCTCCTTAAGAACTCATATGATTCTTCCAAATTACTTTTGTTGCAATACTACATTAGTTTTATTGCAGTGCCAAGCTTGATGTTTTTTGTGTGTGATCTAAACCAGTTTATTAATATCTTGTAACTTGTAATTTGTTGTTGTTTTTTACTTTTTTTTCACATGTAGTATTTGCTAATGTTATGAGTTTAAATTTAAATGAAATTAATGAATTAATAACATGCACACTTTGAGGCATTATTTGAACGGGATCTAGACAGTTTTAGGTTGCTGAGATAAAATTAATTTTGCACGCTTCGTTTTTCAGGTTTTTGTAAAAATTATTTTTGGAGTTCATTGAGACTCCTTCAACCTTCATGTTGCTGCAAAAACATGGAAGTTGGAGAAACTAACGTTTTTATTTTTTATTCAAAGATTTGAACGATGGGAAAAATTACGTTTTAAGTCAAATTTTTCAAATATTCATCTTATCGAATATTATAAGCAAAAAGTTCAATGGGAACCACAGGATTGCGGAGGAGCAATGAAGCCGTCGCAACAAAGTCGATCGATGCCGCAGAGTGGACGCAAAACGACAACAACCGCCAAAAACAAAATCAAAGTTTTGTATTCATTGATTGAAATGGATCGAAGAAAAAAACTGTTGAGCTCAGTGAGGAAAATGGATACTCGTAAGTTAAGAACTATTCACATTTATTTGACAAATCTTTAGCAATCACCCATGAAGCTATAAAGTGAGTAATGTTAAGCTCTCCGGCCTTCTTCTCTAAAATTTGGCTTGATTTTTATGGGAATATTATTACTAGTTTATAATGACTGAACAGAAACCAAAGAAGGCGGTTGTTCCTTTGAATTTTCGGGCGTGAAATGCGAAACGGTATATTCTTAAAGAGCTGTTTAGCTGGGGTGAAGTCTGAAGCTTTTGCGTAATCCACAATCTTCTATCGATAAAGAGATGTTTGTTCTTGGTCGTGGGCACAACGGCGGTGGGATCTGGTCTCTCTGTCCCCGAATCAGGAATATTTTGTGCCACCTATAATAATAATTAATAAATAGTTGATTTTACAATACGCCCCTATATTGTACAATATTCTGCGGCGCATATAATTCATAGGTACAAATAAGTTACATGGAGATAAAATAATTGTTGAAATTACAATAATGAAGATCCTTGAAAATTACATGTATTTCTAAACATAAAAGATAACTTGAAAATTAAATGCTTGTTCGAAAAAATATGTTTTCAACGTCTTCTTGAAAATATTGATGGTGTTTGATTTTCTGATGTGGAATGGCAAAGAATTCCAGGTATGAGGTGCAGCATATTCAAATGCTCTCTTGCCAAAAGTCTCAGTTCGAACCCTTGGGATTTCAAGTAAAGAAAGCTCTGTTGATCGAATTGTTCTGGGGGCTTTTTTACTGATCAATAATTCCTTTAAATAAGCTGGTCCGATATTGTTCATACATTTAAACACCAGCAGCGAAAGTTTATACAAGACCCTATACCTGATGGGTAACCAGTGTAGTTCTTTCAGCATTTCTGTAGCACTGTCTCTTCGACTCCTGTTTAAAATCAGTCTTGCTGCTGCATGTTGGAGTCTCTGCAGCTTTTTAATGGTGACATCTGGAAGTCCAAATAACATGGCATTTCCATAGTCAATATGTGATGTCACAAAGGCGTGAACTAAAATTTCAAAGGTGTCACGATTGAAGTTTCTCCTGACTTGCCGTAGTCTATACAGGTGATAGAATCCTTTTTTTCAAACATTGCTGACATGATCTTTCATAGATAAGTTTTCATAGAAGATGACACCCGGATTTCTTACTTTCTGCACTGGAGAAACAGTACATTCACCCACTTGTATACTATCTACAGACACGTTTGGAAACTGTTTACTACCACCAATGATGATGAGCTCAGTTTTGTCATCATTAATTTTTAGTTTATGTCGTAGCATCCATCTTCTTACAGCAGCAATACAATTAGTGATTTCATTTAATGCCTCAGCTTCACGAATTGATAAGCAAGCTTTAATTGTATATGTTTCTAGCTTTACCTATTGGATATTGTAAAAAATATAATCTGTATATACATACGCTAGTAGTTGGGGGTGCACTTTTTGTTTAATTGTATTAGCTTTACAAATTTAATTTTTTTTTTTTTTTTATTATTTGACTTGATATTTATAAACATGTTGGCTTTAGGAAAGTACTTATTTAGCAATTGTTGTGTCAACCTTAGTAGTAATGATTGTTGTTGTTATTATTTTCTAAGCGGTAGGAAATGTGCTTGTCAATTTCAAGCAAAATGTGAAACTTTTTGAATCATTGGTGTGCTCCTCTCATAATCTTAGCTAATTATTATTAAGCCAATTGATGCCACTGTACAGAAGAAACCTGGAAATAGAATTGGTCTTCAAACAAGCTTTCATTCTTTTTTCAGGTCTGTGGGTGTAAATAGAAAGGAATTATCAGCTTTATTTTCGCTGTAATCGTCATTTAAGAGAAGATTTTTTTTGCTGATATTTAGTTTCTAAAATGTTTTTCAATTGCATCAAAAATGATTTATTGTCTCCACATTTTCGGAGAAGTTGCAGGCCTCCATCTTTTTCCTTGCTCGATGGACTCAGCTTTAGTTCTTTTCCCGGGAGGTTTTCCACTCTTATTTTAATTCTGTCTTTGCTGCATTTGATTTTCATATTTTTGTATTAGCAGATTTATTTTCAAATGTGCTTTAATAAAACTAACTTTTATTTGTGATGATAATAAAAGAAATTTAAAATTACACGAGAGGAACAACAAAAATGATTAAATTCAACGATATGTGCTAATATCTTTTCAGAGAAATATTAAAATCTTATGAGGATCTTAATATCTTCTCGCTTTTGCTGCTTGGGTGTGTTCAAATATTTGGAAAATTTTATTTTTCTGAACCCCAATCATTACCATGGTGTTGCTGTATTGATGCATAACGGAAAAAACTCAAAACTTTATTTTGTAAGACGAAAACTGAACTGATAGCCAGGAAAGCAGCAGCTCCAGATACCATTTAGCATTATATATATATTGTTTTTTTCTAGTACATGGAGCGTTACACGGCCACGAAGAAAAAGTTTGTGTGAATTGGAATATGCTATTGAAAACAATATGCCATTTGCTACGAAAACTAAACATAAACTACACCTATATTCGTCAGCGACCATATTTACTTGTGAGTAAGTTTAAAATTGCCTACTGGAACGAATGGCACTATTCAAACGATGTGTTTAAGTTGAAATACTTCCAATGATGTAGCTGGTTGACAGGACCATAAGAATTATTTTATATTGATTTCCGAACTATAACAAATAGATTCAGAAATTGTGTTTACTTTCAGACAATAAGCAGAGTGTCAACATGTTTGATACAGCCATAAACTATCTTGTTCCCAAAGGATTCAGGAACTACATATAACATAGCATTTTTTAAGGAATTTTCACTGGGTGACAAAATCCTCCGCAGACATAGACACCCTGTCTGCAGAGATGACTGAGAAAATATTTTTGAAGGTTAAATCGCCTGTTTGTCAGTTTAAGAGTGTATTTCTATGTCTAAGAATAAAAAGCATAGTACAAAATGCAATATTCATAACTTTTTTTGAAAACAAACGATATGAAAAAAATTGTTTTTTTATGAGGAGAAGAACTGTTTGGTGAAATCTCGACTTTGATATACTTCTTCACCAGGCTGTCTGTTTCTTCTATCTTTCATAGTTAAAAACTTTTCGACCGCATGACGTGGGTCAAAGTGGGCAGTACCCTTCCCATTTAGCTCAATTATTAAACGGCAATTGACGGTATGGCGACTTGTGGATGATCGTTTTGCGTTTTTGAGCTCAGTATGGCTTGAGACAACCCGCTCTGTACTCATGCTGTGAGGCATTGCTGCCATAAAGCATTGAAGAAGCTTGCTTAAGGCTGAGCCAGGAATGGATTTTTTCGAAAAACCATACATCTTTGCTGTATTTGAATCGTGGCTTTCAAACGTTGGGGGCCCATGGGTAACCATTAAGGCAATTCTATTATCAGCTAGCTGTGGTAGGATGTATTTTCCAAATACTCTGCTTGCACATGCTCTTGCAGCTTTCATCATTCCTTCTGGGTTTACGGAATTCACGACGTTTATCATATCTGTAATGTCTTCTTCTTGTTCAACATCAAAACGCTTAGCCATGACGTTTTTTGTCGAGAGAACAAGTTCATGACGTACGGCATTGTAATCTCTTCTCATTGTTGAAACATTTGTATTTGTGATATTTCGTCTTTCGCCTTGCTGCTCAACGTCATCGGATTGTAACTCTTTCAAATGTTTCTCTTCTTCGCCTCCAGGGTATGGACCATCGAATGAATGAAATCGAATGATTTTACTATTTGTTCTTTCTTGAGAATAATGTCAGACATGATGACTAGGTCTTTTTGGCATTCCTTTTTGAGCTATTTAAGTAAACGCAGAATATCAAGTATTACAAATGTCAGCATTTCTTGCTGCCTGCCAGATTTCTATACTTCATTAACTATCTTCCATCTCTAAAGAAGGGAGAGCGCAATGATATAAATATTATTCACAAAATACTGATACTTTGACTGTTCCATGTTGACCACTCCATCATTCCATCAGACCATTTCACATTCTACATTCCATGTTTTACAGATGTACCTGCTGTTTGGTAAATCTACCTGCTGTTTGACATTTTTCTCTTAGCGGTGATGTTAGGTTATGCATTATACTGCATTTATTATGGATATTATAATATAATATTACTTACTGAAAGATAGCTTCTGTTGCCCATGTAAACACGCCATCTTCCTATTTTCTTTATACTGGGTCATCTGACGTTTCGAAGGTTTTGACGACAACTTGGAAAAGAAGTGCAAACTCCCACACATGAGCAACATGCCTTGTAGCCTTGTAGCCCTGTTTCAATTTTTCTCATCCGGGATTTTGTGGCGCGATATTTGAATACCATGAATACTGATAATGAATGTCTTTGATAATGGACCACTCTTTGCTAGTTACTTTTATTGAAGGCAAGCAAAAAGTGATGTCTAAAGTTTTATTGTTGGTTTTGATCTCATTTGTGTCTGTGAATTTTCCTCTTATCTTGTCGCCCAGTTTTCTAATTTTCTGTGTACTGGACGACTTGTTTGGTGTACTGGGTGATTCATACAGTTAAACATTTTGTCGCCCAGTCATACAGTTCTATGGTTCTGGAGTACTACCCGCAAATTTTTTGGGGACCAAGATTGGCTTTAAACGACTCAAAATATTTTTTACAGCGACGACCTTCCAGGTAGGCCAAACATCTAAGTGATAGAAGATATAAAATTCTTCAGCAAAAGGGCGGTGAAGACCTGTTTTGAGCTTCTCTATTACTATAATAAAACAAAGAGAAAAGAAAAAAATATGCCGAACGCTAGACGAAGGCAACACAAAGGCTTATTTTTCATTTGCTGCTACGCATAACGGGTAGGGGAGGGCTCCACTCCTTTCCCTGGTTTGATAACCACTTTCCCCAGCTGAGCTGGTACTCACTCACCGACCTCGAAAGCCAGTCCAGAAAGCTGAGAGGTGAGTTAGTCCGGTCAAACACTCAGATTGCCCTAACTCACCCTGGTGTTGACCTAACTCAGCCATGCTTAACTAACGGTGATCTGACGGGAACCGTGTTAATACACTTGGCTACTCACCCTATAAACTCACGCTATATTGGCTGTCATGGCATGGTTTCAATTCTTATTAGTAGCAAAAGATTTGATGAGAAGCTTTTAAATTTAAGATACCTAGGGTGTCCTAGAAGACGAAAGGGTTATCCACTTTCGACGGGGATTGTAGCCCCTCCTGCCTCCTCTAGCACAACAACACCAGTAGCTTTGTGAACAAGTGACATGTAATCACACAAGAACAAAGTTGGATATAATAGTTTACCTCGTTTTAAGAAAGCGACTGCTACAGTCAGTCTACTCTAGAAAAATCGCAATCAATAGTGGTTATTTTTCACCAGTGGCATCACCCTCGTTGTCGATTTGATTAAGATATGAAGAGTGTGAAGATTGCTATTCGACAAAGAGGTTGACTACCTCAAAAAGCCCAATGAGACTGTTGTATGTGCATAAAATTGTGAACTAAGATACTTGAACATACATTTGAACATACACATACATAAATTGTTATCGCTAGGAAAATAATTACATATTGATTCTATTCTAGTATTTACTTATTAATTTTTAATTTTTTACTAAAGTTGCAGTCTTCGAGGGCTTGGATTGACTTGCCCAAGTCTCAGTTTTGTGTTGTCCAAAAAAAAAACAAAAAAAACGTCCAAAGCGTTTTGAATTTGAAAATGAGCAGCTAAATAGTTTAAACCAAAAAAGGGAACAATATTCTCACAGAACCGATGGCACGAAATTGAGAAAAATTAAGATAAATATAAGATGTTTCATGTTTTGAATATTGCAGGAAGATAGCTCCAGCCCTTGAACTCAGCTGTAGTATAAGTACTCGCTCACAAGACATCTCATTTCTCTCAGAAGAAACAACGTCTTACTCAAAATTCCCTTCCTTGGTAAGAACTATTTAGCTGCTCATTTTCAATTTGAAAACGCTTCAGAGTCAGTAATTTTTCACGTAGTCACGCATGAAATTAGAGTGTTTCGCGCAGTAACTCTTTAAATGGTCGCTCTTCATGCTGCACGTACGATTCTTCAATCACGCTTTCGCGTAGAATTATTTGCAATTCACGCAATCACGCGCGGAAAAATGCTCATATTAGAAATAATTTAGCTTGTTTGTTTGTAAAAGATTAAACTTAATTAAAGTTGAGATGTGAGCGACAAGAGACCTGAATGTACAATGCATGCAAACCCTCGCCTAGGCAATCCTCTAGTCTATAACTGTTAGTGCAAAACAATTTAATTTACCTGTGGCCCAGCAACAACAGTCAATCAAAACTGTGGTAACGAGCAATGAGACTATCCCAAGTGAAAGCTTCATCATGTCCCGACAATCTAATTGAATTTAATGTTTCCTCCGCAAATATCAAACTCCAGTAACTAAACTCTGAAATCTCTTCAAATTTATGCAATTTAAACCGGAAATAAGATTTGCTTCCACTTAAAGCAGTTATGAAAGGGTTCAAAGGGTTGAAAACACACGGTTTCAGAACGAGCCTTTTGCCGATCTTTCCGTGCAGAACTATGTAGCAAGGGGGAACAATTTGAGCAGTCAAATGTATTTTTTTTTAATTTTACACATTTTCTCACGTGATATGCCAATTAATCACGAAAGATTCGTTCCTGTAGAAATTGTGAGTCAAGAATAAGGAAAAGTACCCTTCCTAATTCAGCCCTGGGGCAGTGGAAAACTTTTGAAATTCCAAAATAATTTTGCAAGTGTGAAAGAACATAGCTTTTGCTAAATATCTACCTTGTACATAAACATTGCTGGCTGTGATTGCTTCGAAAGCTTTGTTTGCTTTTTGCTGTGGTAAATTTAAAATTAAAATTAAAAAACATGATTTGGGAGCATGAATATAGATTTATATAAATATAAGTAGGAATAAAAATATAAAGGGGAACATCAACGTTGAGCGGGAAAGTAAAGTTTTACATACAATTAAGCAATATGAACCGGAATGGAAACAAGAAACGTGAAAATGAGAGTAATTCTTGACTTTTGACTTAATTAAGCAAGGATTACAGTTTTGTTTTGGGTTTGACGAATCAATTCCTTGAGATTTAATGGTAACTATAGTATTTTTCTTCCGTATGAATTTTCTTGTTTTTTGCTATGGTTTTGGAACTTGGCAAATCAGCAAAAAATGTTTTGACAAACAGAGGTCTGATGTAAATGTCGAAGTTTGGTTCTCGATTTCTTCCTTCCCTGCCCGCAAGGAAATGTGCAACAGGAGCTCGTTGATCGTGGGCAGTGAGCAGTGGCGCCGGAGCCACGGGGGCAGCGCGGGGGCAGCAAAATGCCCTGTCTGAAAAATGCGGGGGCAGCAAAATGCCCTGTCATCAGCTTCTAAAGTTATATACAACAATACCACTCAGCAACATGAAATTTCCGTGCAATTGGGAGGATCAAGTCCTGGCTTCGATCAACTATGGTAGCAAATAGTCTGAACAACAGGATGTTATGCATCAAGACCACTGAAAGGAGGGATAGCCGGGGAAAGATAGATTGTCTTTCTATAGTTGGATTTTCTTTATTTTTCTAAAATTAGCGACATTATCAGTCTTAAAAAACGAAATTTTCCTCTCGCTAGCCTTGCCCTTCATGACAAAGCCAGTGGCCGCCATAGCCCTCTTCTGGACCTTTGTTTTTTCGCATAGGCGCTTCCTCGCACCTTCACCTGATAATTGTGAAACAGAAATAGATACAAATTAAACTGATGTTTTAAGGATGATACCTAAACTTTGGCTCAACTTTTCACTGATAAGTAATGCAATTTAAGAATAAAAATTCTTTCAAAACTTGAGACCAAATATTTTCAATGACCAAGGTCAAAAGACATCTTATTGTTTTCTGTGGATTACTTGTTTCTTTTGTAATTTCCGTTTATAGACCTCCCCCGTTATGCGTTTATATATTTCCATTTTCGAGCATTGAAAAATAATCATTTCAAAAACTGTTTAGACAGGCGTAGTCACAAAACTTGTTCTTTTTCAAAGACCGGTTTATTTTCTAAAAATTGCCTTTTTAGAGTCAAGGTGCTCTTGGTGGGGGGGGGGGGGGGGGGGGGGGGGG
>JAYJMH010050326.1:0-13688 GCA_036873815.1 Phacellophora camtschatica | reverse complement strand
TCATTCATTCCAACGATGGGCCTAATTGTGGTCCTGAGACCACGAATTTGTTCACGTGACAGAAAAGCAAAAAAAATCAAAATTCCACGATATCCTTTGCAAGATATATGCTAATTTGGTCACGTGCAGAAAGCAGTTAATTTGATTGGAAGCATCAAACAATCGTTTTGAGCTTTAAATTTTCTTTCCGTTGTCGTGATGGCGAATGCTGGGCATGTAAATTGTTGCTTTCCGGATTTATGGGTACCAGTTTTTGAAAATTTCCGGATTTATGGGTCATTTTTGAAATTTTCAGGATTTATGGGGGCAGTACTAGACACTGAATGGCACAACCCCGTACCACCGAGTACTAAGTTACCCCCCCCCCCCCCGGACTCTTTGGTCTCTAATTGCTGTGGGTGGAAATAAAGGAGGGTTGGAAACTACCATTTGGATATGACATACTAAGGGGGTATAAATGGGTCTAAAATGCTTCCTTAATGCAAGAATTTCATTTGAATTAATACAATAATATCTGAAAAGCATGCATTATTAAGACAATGTAATGTTGTAATATTGAATGCTTGATGAGGAATGGAGGAAATGAAATGTTGGAATATAGAATGTTGGAAGATATGGAAAAATTGACAATATAACTATTTACTTTTAACCTTTATTTTGCGTTAGCTACCCAGGGAAAAACATTGAAGAACATCCACAATTTGAAGCTAAGGTTCCTTATAAAAACAACGTGTAATAGTAGATATTTGAAAATTATCTGAGATACAAAAATAATTACCCAAATCTCAGCCTGGAATTTTTACGATGGTCTGCAATTTTTGCGGCCCACCCAAACATACGTTGTATTCAATGGTTTATCATTTCCTATTGTTGCGAAGAAACGTAAAATATACGTTGTTTTGAATAGATTGTCATTTTGTATTGTACATTTTCGGCATTTACTAATCTACGGTACTACTGTGATACCAAAATGATCCACCAAACATACCAAGTGTAGCTGCAATGCAATTTCCACGACGAATGTAAAGTTTAAATTGCATTATTACTTTCGTATCTCAGATGATTTTAAAATACCTACCATTTCACGTTGTTTTTTATAAGGAACCCTAGCTGCAAATTGTGGATGGAAATTCCTCAATAAGGGGTACGAAGGGGGGGGGTCTGATCCCGTTGTCCCGGTAAAAATATGCGACAATCCCGTTTCTCGATAGCAAATTTAAAGGGTTCAGTAGAAAAAGGGGGTATTCTCCCCTTTAAATTGGCGAAAAATGACTCAAAAAATACAATTAGTACCAAAAACTAATATATCTACCTAACTACTGATCAAGTTTTAATTTCAAATATTCCAGCTTTAGTTTAACTTTGTATTCTGCAAAAAATATTGAATTAAAAGTTGAATGAATAGTTTGAAAATTTTTTTTACTATTGTAATTTTTGCAAACTATGAATAAAACTGAATTGAATCGAAAGTGCTGCAGCTCAGGTTGGCCCTTATCTCCACGACACAAAAACTGAGCTATTGGCAATCAATATTCTTCCACCCCCATCCCCCAGCCTCAGAGTGCATAAAATTCTTATCTGGAAAAGATATCAAGCGGGTTGACGCTTCTAAATATGTTGGTTCTAACAGTCCCGCTCGTGGCTTGGGATGCATGCAGCAACATGGAAACAACAATCTGGAACGAATATGAACATCACTGGTATTCAAGTTTAGAACAAGAATCAGAAGAAAACAAATTTATTGAGCGAAATTATTTTTTATAATTAAATTAATAACCATTTAAACCGTAAATTCAGCACAAACTCCTACAAACCGATGTTTCTTGGAATTTAAACTTACTATATCACAAAACAACTCGACAACAAAAACGATATCTAAGAGTATCTGCAATTACAGATTCTAATTATTCACAATTGTATTTCTTCAAACTACAAATTTCGTTAATTTCTTTATTGTATCTAAAGGTTTAAAAAACTATTTCACGTTCTGTTCAAAAATAAAATAAATAACAATTTTCTGTATTCTATTATTGCGTTATGCGTTGGTACAAAGCAGGTCTGTAAAACTTTTAAGAATGTTGTAGAAAAATTTGTTCCATTCGTTATCTCTTCATCAATTTTGCACTGAACACTAAAGCTTGACTTTAAACGTTGCACGTGTATCCAGTCATATAGTCAAATTCAATTGATATTGAGTCTGTCACAAACTAGTATAGGGCCTGTCCACAGGCCAATCATAAACAAGACCAAAATTCGTTATTCGTTATTCGATTTTCGTTATTCGTTATCAACTTCACTGGAACGCTCTGGAACGTTAAACTTTAGTTATTTTGGCAACCTTGCTGATTTCGAAATCATCTGACAAGGTATCATAAAATTAAGTCGAGTTTTTGAATCAAATCGACACGTGGCTTCAAACGATAGACTAATCATGGATTTATTCAATTGATACCATTAAACTTTCATTTCAGTTCGGTTCAGTTTACTTCCCGTTTAACTCATGCATGGCTCAACCATAAATGCGAGATGCGAGGTATGATTTTAGCTTCAAGGCCTTTAACAAGTTTAAACTTGACATAAGCTTCATGTGAGGTTACTGAAAAGTGTATTCAATTAAACAAGTCTTATTTGATCTACGAATGGACCAGGACGGACAAACAATTATAAATATTGCAGAGGAGAGAAGAGTACCTTTTAACCCCTTTTAACCTTGTTTAATAAGGTACAACGATTTATAAGCTCGATTTTAGTGTGGTAATGAAAGAGACTTTTCAAAATATAATTTTGCAAATCAAAGGGATATACTAAACTTTGGTAAAAAAAGCTAATGAAAGCAAACTGAAATGAAGATGTTGGCAAACATGTTTTTCCACAATTTATCCCGATAATGTTTCTACTTAAATCGACATGAATGGTGATATTTCCCCACACTCTTATCTGCACTGCAAATGATGTAGTCAAGCGTGTCTCTTTCCAGCTAATTCATATCTACAATTTGTTTCACTTGCACACAATTATGATGCAAAATTTCGTTATTCTTTTGTATGAAAAATTATTTCTGCAAATACAAATCGCAATCATGAAAAAATCACCTCTTGCTCTTTTTTAGCGCACAACAAATTTTGGCAAAACTTTAATTTATGAAATGTGATCAGCGAAATGTTAAAATTATCTGCAATGCACCAATAATTTGTAAATTATGCTAAGAGTGTCTAAAAGTATTCAGCAATAAAAGTATCAGCTCTAAAAATATATAAATAATATTTATTTCAAGAATTTTGTTCCAAAAATATTCACTTCACTGTGTTTTTGGCTGAAACGTTAACACCAACATTGCCATTTTGAGGAAACTTAATACCACATCTCGCTTCAACAGCTTGCTTTGAAACATAGATAGATACACACTTGATCCCTGATGTTGCAATTGGCAAGGGACAGCCCATTTTCCAGCGATCTGTATCAGGATTGTAAATTTCTACATCGGAGCATTCTGATGCATCAACAAATTCATCGTCGTGATCATCACCGTAATTCAAGCTCTTCATACCTCCAAAAACGTAGATGTTTTTGTTGATTACTGCAATGCCTGTGAAAGAACGTGGTATCGATGCATCAGCAATCAAATGCCATTCATCTGAAGTAATATCAAACACTTCTCCTGAGCAATAAAATGACCACATGGCAAATTCACCACCGATGACGTAAATTTTGTTACCTATGACAGCTCCACTTGCAAATGCTCTCGATGAATTCATAGGGAATATTTTTGCCCACTCGTCAACATAAGGATCATATCTTTCCACACTTGCATGTGCCATCCCACTGGGACCATACCCACCGATTGCATATAAATGCAAATGTGATACTACACATGCACCACGTCTTGGCATTTTCAGCTTCTTTATTTGAATCCATTTATCAGTTGATTTAGAATATTTGTACACAGTGTCAGAACATGATTCATGAACTCCAGAACCAACAACATAGATTTCACCATTAAGAACAGATGTACCATGTCCCAACACTGGCTCTGGAAGACTCCCAACACTTTTCCATTTGTCTTGTCCGAAATCATATGTTTCTACAGATTTTAAAGGCCTTCCATCCACGCTGCCACCAACAGCGTAAATTACATCATCACAAGTAACAAATCCAAAATGATGCCTCTCTTCGTGAAGAGGTGAAAGAGGATACCAGAAATCAACTTCAGGGATGTAGCACAGCGCTTCCTTCGAGCTTAGCTCGTCTTGCATTCCACCACAACCTATGACAATCTTTGTAATGTCATGAGAATATCTAGGTGCTGTTTGTAAACTTGGGCATAACGCCCTTCTATCTTTCAGTGTTTGGAAGTTTATTGCATCCATGATAAGGTCTCTGCATTCAGTCTCTTCCATTAGCATCCTGATGCATGTGATTTTATCAAATATATAATACTTGTCAATCAGAGGAAGACGAACACTTTGAAGCAGCTTTAAAGCATATTTTGATCTCTCGTGTGTTTCGAAATCTACCCAGTCCATGACTGCTTCAAAAACCCTTTCCTCTTTATCAACTTTCACTTTGTCACTCTTGATAATATGAAGAACCTGGTTTACCTTGAGATGTTTGAATTCATCTGAATGGCTCACATCTGCAAAATGTTGATAAACAAAACAGTCAGCACTTGTTTTTAATGTCTGACAATTGAATTCGTCAGCAAGAGATGAGATTGACAAACAATTTGATGCACAAAGTTTCTTTTCATAAAACCTGCAAACAAGGTCTTTCAGGTTAGTCATTTGTAAGAAATCTGATGCTGCTATTAGTAACCTGACATTTTCTTTATGAACACAAATCTCACCTAGGTACATGAATTGAAGAAGGTCTTCCATGATCGAAAATGGAATGCAATCCGTTAATTGCAATCTGACACCTGAAACAAAACATTGACAAGTCAGAAATGAAAACATCTCTCTCATTCAATAACCTTCCATATAAAAAGAAAAAATGGCTACACGTTTGCAAGCTATTGTGGAGGAGCTTTACGTTTAATATTTATGTTTCTGATTGCATTTAATGAAATAGACTTTAACTTAAAGTTTGATACCTTAGTTGACAAAATCAACTGAATGACCGCCAAGTCATGCCCAAAAATAACCAAAATGTAGGGTTTCTTAAAAACCAGAGGTTGGCCTTTGCCATCCTTTTGCTGAAAATTGGTTTTTCATGGCAAAGGAGCATTGAAAATAAATTTGAACAGTACTGATCAATGAATGGCAACATAGTCATAAGAAAAACACAAAAGATACGTTAAAATTTAGTTACTGGTTAAAGACAATGCTAGTAAGAAAACAAGAGAAAAAGCTCATGTCTGACTAGGTCAAGAAGAATATCTTATGAACATTTATGGTATGACTCCAAAGCAGTTGTTCTAAACATTTTGATTGTTGAGTAAATCTAATTTTATTTGCGATGGTTGATTTGAAATGTGACATGCTCATGCATCAATGTTGACGTTTTTTAAATTCAGCACAAAGTTTACCAAATAACGTCACAAATTTGTCATCTTCACATGATTTTGTCGTTTGTGGTCATTATAAAAAATTCAGGTTTTTTAGAAAGAAACAATTGGTATTTTCATTTGGTGTAATTTGATGATTATTGAGTCGATATTGCTAAGCAAGGTATCAAATGTTAAGCCGAAGCCTTTTCTTCACACTTTCATGTCCAGCATTTGGTTCCTCCACGTCCACAAAGATTGTACATTCCCCCCCCACCCGCCTCGTGGTGCCCCTTATTTCCAATAAGATGGGCTGGCTTGCTGCTAGCTCTGGATGCCTGACACAATGTACAGCCAGTTTCATCCTTCTTTCCCGTATTTTGTTTGTCACTCTCGGGAGGTTTGCGTAGAGTTCTATGCTCTTGATGCGGTCCTTACAACTTTCATTTAGCGCCATTCACAGCATGTGTGTATACACCATCAATAGCTTTCTCTTATCGTATTGTTAACTTCCATGTTTCAGACCCATACAACAGTACTGACTCGACGGTTGCTACAAACAGACGCCTCTTGAGCTTATTGTGCATCCCTGATTTTCAAACTTTTTCATGAAATGCAGTGCACTCCATGCAAGAGATCTCCTGATAATCAAATCTTGCTCAGATGATGCTATTCATGCCCGCCGAAGGTGTTTAGTTCTTGGCAGTGATTTATAGCCCTTTTTCACCTCAGCCAAAAGCTATCTTGCCTTTTCCGCTGTATTCGAAACCAGGATAATGCAAAATCTGTGACAAATCATTGGGTTCTTCCTCGCGAACTCTGCGGTTCTTCCTCGGTAGCAATGTGAAGCGAGTTAGTGAGTTGAGTTGAGTTATCGTATTTTAACGTGCCTAGTCCGCGAAAGTCTCGAGATGACTTTGCCTTTGCCTGGAATTAGAGTTAGCAGCTCTCCTCACACTTTTGCAGCAAGTATGACCTTGGTGGGATTCGAACCCGCGACCTTGTAATCATGAGTCCGGCCCCTTAACAACTAAGCCTAGCTCCATTTGTCTCATGTTTATTGCCATCCTTAAAGCGTAGTCCAGAACGACAGCAAATAAAAAGGGGGCCAACGTTTCACTCTGGAGAACACAAGCCATAATCTAAAATAGCCGCCTCACCATCAGGAGATATGACCTTCTCTTGAGTATTGAAGTAGCTTGCAGATATGCCTGAAATATGTCATTCTGCTTCCCACAGTGTGTGGTATCAAAAGCTTTTTAGATCCTCCTCAGTGCTATCTGTCCCACCGTTGTGTGCTTCCGTTCTGAACCGTCCTCAGCAGAGGATCTAGAAAAGGCCTGAGACGATTAAGCACCGTTCTGTTGTAGGTCTTAGCAACAAGCAACCTGAGAGCAATACGTCTGTAATTATCTATATTGGTGAGGTCACCTATTTTGGGTAACATGGGACAATGTTGAGTGTATTCCACAATTTGGGAAGTTCTTTGAATCTAGAAGATTCTTTGATAAAATAAAGTACAGTTGCATCAGCAGTTACATACTTGATAACTTCCGGCATCATTCCATCTTCTCCGCAGCTCTTCCCACACCTGATGCTCGCATTACCTTTTGTGTACTCTTTCATAATGAATTGACAATCAGGTATGGGTAGATCATGGAAGATCGGAACTGTGGGTTCAATTTACTCTTCGAGGAGGATTACAAAGAAGATTCTTGCAATGACAGTACCAGGCATCTACAAGCTCTTGTACATTTTCTCGATGGATCTTGGCAGACTGTAATTATTTCCTGCCTGAAATGTCACTCATAAGCTTCCAGCTTTGTCCACACCTCTGATCAGTATGTGCTCTCTTAACCTCTTTGATCTTATGGGTTAACTCTTCTTGCTCCAGTGTATAGTATGTTTGGTACAATCCCTCCTTATTCCATTAATATTTCTCTCTGAAACCTTTTCCTTGTCGGATAATGACAAAGTCCTTTATGCTGCACTTATCTCCTCCTTGCTAGTGATCCTGGGGTCTAAGCACCGCTCCTTCCTTCAAACTTCAGAGATTTTCTGAAGACATTTCTCAGCTTGGTCTTCCTTGCTGTCTTATGCTTTGGTGCCCTCAGATTCAACTTTATCATAGCAACTAATGCTCTGTGATACAATTGAAGTACAGTACTGAAGGAGCTGTATGCCTCATAACTGATGATGCATTTCCTGCATGTTAAGATGTAGCCAATCTGGTGTGTTGTGTTATTTGGTACATCCAGGTCCACAGCTTAGCTCTCTTTTCGGAAACAGTGTATTGGTTGCCAACATCTGCTAGTCCTACATGATCTCTAACAAGTATTTTTTTCATTGTCATGTTATGAGTAAACAAAGCATCTATCAGTCTAATGATTGCCAGGAAGGTTTGTTGTGGTATATCTTCAATTGCCTGTTAAAGCTGGTTGTAAAACCATGCTTTATCAGTACCATCAGCATACTCGCATGGTGCTTATGCAACAATGACTGTGAGTTCACTTTAGCCCTGGTAACCATAACCCTGGTAACCATAACCCTGGTAGGGAGGCTATGGGGTTTTCAACACTTGCCAGAGGATGAGGCCCATTTCCTAACAGAGTGCCCAGCATATAAGGAACTCAAAACTAATTTGCAATTCATCAATCTTGTAAGGAGCAAGAGTGGGCCAGTGATGCTACATGCGTTTTCAAATTTCGGAAAAATGCTATAAAAGTTCCAAATGATGATAGTACCTAACTAATAACCTCTATACACCATTGTTGCTGTTTTATTTTCAACTAGGTTTAGTTCTTTTAGTTAATTATCATCCTTGTATTTCTTCCATACCTCATTTTGAGGTAGTTAATTTGCATTAATAATAATAAATTGCCCAAGGAAAATCCCAGGCTGGCGGAGAGAAGGTGACTTAATTCTCCATTCGAGAATAGTCTCTTGCTAGGCAACTCTTACATCTACCTTATAGACTCTTGCTAGACATACTCCAACACTGAAGTAGAAATGAAATAATAAAAACTTAAGCTCTTCCGCAGCAGATTTGGAAAAGTGTAAGCCCTTTCTGGGAGACACTTTCTAAGCAGATTTGGAATTTTACCCAGTCATAAATCTATGGGAAAGTCTTTGTTTTGAAATAGACCTATTGTTTTGAAAACAATAGTCCAATGCATATATCTTCCATACTAACTATTTAAAGTTTCCAGCATGGCCTCTGAGAGCCATAAAAACTGGGGGGGGGGGCAACAACCCCACAATAATTTAAAAACCAATTAAAAACTTTTTCCCACTGTTATATTGTTTAAAAAAATCACCAGTACTGGGCATGGCATACAAACGGGACCGCTTGAGCTTCCATCCACATCACATCTGACCTGTCTGACCTTGACAAACAGTTATTTTATGAATTGGATGATTCGTGCTAAAATTTCCAGACAAGACAGAAGAAAGAAGACAAACAAATACTAAATTAACAGCAAGATGTCCATAAAGCATATATAAAATATAGGAGGGTCTATCTGGTATGGTTATACCTTGACTGGCATACAATTCTGGGTCACTCATCAGACATTGTCTAAAGTATGGGCTTGCTGCACTCAGAACAGTTCTGTGAGCCAAATATTCTCGATTTTTGCACACCAAAACAACGTCACACAAATAGTTCTTCTTTCTAAACGCATTCAAAGTGATTGCCAGGTGCGATTCGTAGTTTTCCTGTTTGAACTTTTCTCCAAGCTGAGCTCCCAAAAAATCTGCCATCTTGTCTGTGCACTTTTCCAAAACAGTAAAGCACAGCGGCACAATGAAGGAGCAAGACGCCCTAAGCATGGGTGGTAGACACAAAAAGTTTTTCAACCACTTTAGCACACAAATGATAAAGAGCAAAAAATCTTTCAATTTGTTTTTGTCACAGGTCATAACATTTTATAAAATTAGTGTTGTGAATAAATAAGTTGCATCTTTGCTGCTGCTACTTGAAAACTTGAAATGCGCTTTCATTTCAATTTTTTGATTAATGTTTTGTTTGAAGGGAACTAGAAACTCTTTCTGAAATTTTATTTCATTTTTCATTATATTTCATTTCTTTAAATTTTTTGCAGGCTAGGCACCTGGCTGTTGCGAAAAAAAACATGTAAAACAACATGGTTGCTCCAATACCGACTTGAGTGTTTGACATCCATTTCAAATTTTAAACTGAAGCTAGCATGTTGTGTCAATGTCAAAACATGGACAAGGAATAAATGAGATAAACGTGGTCGTAGATGACCGGACGATATCTCAAACTCTAAGTTTGCCCTTCGGACGTCATTTAATGGACAATTTTAGATTTGTACCAAGTAAAAGAATAACAAAACACGCATACATTTTATTTTATAACAATTTATGTTTTAATGCATCTGTTTCATTCACACGCGTCTATGTTCAAATAAAAATATAAATCTGCTGAATAATCATAATTACACGTTGTAAATTTTACATAAAATCAATGATAATATAACATCTATGTCCATAATTTTACGAAAATGCAATATCTTATCTCAACTGACATTTCAAATCAAACATTCAAACATTCAAACATTCAAACATTCAAACATTCAAACATTCAAACATTCAAACATTCAAAGTTCAAACATTCTATGTCGTTGTTATCGCTCTCTCGACAGTTAAATTCAATATTTAATTTTGTCGTCGAAGGCAAAAAAGCAACTAAATTATTTACGTAGAATTTAAAATTTCTCTCAAAAAAGATATTTTACTGTTTCAATGTTAGGCTTTTAGTTTAAACCATGGACAATGCCATGCATTAGGCCATTGATTTTATTATCGAAAGGCGGAAACTTCTGGAGCACACGATTGTTTTTTCCATAAGCAACTGTACTGAAGTTCGTCTACAACCTAAGCAATCTAGCTTCCAAGATAGATAAAAGTAAGCAACTTACAAGAAACAAGTAAGCAATGTTTAGTAAATTGCAATTGGATCAAGCTCTTGTGCTTTGGCAGTAGGGTGCTATGATATATAATGGACCGTTTAGGCCCAGTACTATTTTCAATTATACCATTATTTTCAATTACCCAGTACCGTTTTCAATAATTATTCAAGCCCAGTATTAAACATCTCAGCAACCATTTAAAGCTTTTGGATGAAAATTAAGGAAATTCAGTACTATTCAAAATCCTAATAATATAAACGAAGTTTCAAAACTTTTGACGTAAATTGCAGAAAGTGGAACATTACAAATCAGAAACAAGAAATATCTTACACGTTAAAGCAACGTAAAATACAAAAATTAAATAATAATTCGTAAACAAAGCAAATGATTGGATGAAGTATTCGTAATCAAAATATTAAAAAAATTATATCAATTGTTACATTTATTCTCTACCTCCCCGTAACCATGATCCCCCCGCACCCCCTTGCAACACATTGGAAATGACCATCAATTTTCTACATCTAATTTTCTACAAATTTTCTGCATTTCTCTATCGCTATTGTATGCAACTTTGCTACATTTACCAGCATATTTTCAATCAATTCAGCTTGAAAATTGTGTTAGCGTGACATCGAAATGTCACTCAATAACGTCGCTGAATATTGCCAGTCTTCATTATAAAATATTCCAAAAGGAATATTAATTTCTATAATCATTTCTAACCAAATAAAAACAGTAAAAAAACTAAAATGCGACAGGGACTTCAGATAGAAACTAGTGAGGAATTCCTCACTTTGTTCTTAGATTTCCCAACCAGCCCTAAGAAATCTCTTTATGGAGGTATAAAACAAAAAATCTGATGAATTCATTCATTATTCTAAAGTATCGAGAAAAATTGTGCCTTAGATACTTTAGATTCCTAAGATACTTTAGATAACTTAGATTAGTTATACCCTAGATTACTTATACCTTAGATACCTTTAGATTCCTTAGATGCCTCAGATATCTTAGATTCCCACAATGAAATTCCTTAAAATATTCCGTGAACTGCAAATATGTAACGATTCATTCTTGCAGTCTTTGGAATCTTGCCTCACAGCTGTCTCCTAAACTAAAATTGAAAACTTTATCCACAATAAAAATCAGCTGATTTTGAATTGAACTCTTTCACGCCCGGATTTATTTGCAATTGATCGGCAAATCCTATGTAAGTTTCATTTTGCAGGGGGTATCACAAACAAACCAACTTATTCAAAACATTAACCTCATGTCAACCCATCTGAATTTAATATTAAGTTCTGTCCAAATTTACCTCCTGCAAATATGACGCTTGACGCTGTTTATCAATGGAGCATATGGTCCTTCCTGGGGTGATAAGATTAACTATCAAAACCACAATTTCTTCCACATCTCTAGCATTATTTTCCGCAGGAATTAAAAAAGGTGTTCTACAACATGACTGAGTCATATTCTGAGGCTAATAAAAATATTGTTCTGCTTGGTACCCACTGGAGAGGAAAGTGAAGAAAAATCAACTATACACTTATGTAACCCACCGATCTGAGTACCATGACAATATTGTGCAACTTTTTTTGTCTGCAGGTCTTGATCGCTGGCCTCGATTCCACTTTTCAAGGCAGCCTCTTCCACTGCAAAGTACCAAATTGTCTTGAAATCTCCCCGTATTGCCTCTATTTAGAGTCATATGTAACGGAACAAGGTAGTCCAACCGCTCTGAAAAACAACGTATGACAGATAACGGTTCAAGAGACATACTATCACATATGAACATGCATCCATAACTGGTTCCAATGTAAAGTTCGTTTTCGACAATGAGGATTGTGTTAACTTGTGCTTGTGCGGCTAAAAATTAAAAAAAAAATTAAAAATTAGAAAATACGTTTCCAAAATTTCGGAAATTACCTCATATTCCTTAAAAAATTAAGAAAAAAGACTAATTTTTTCTAATAAAAGGAAACTGATTGAAAAAACAATTTTCTAACACAACTTTCTTAACTAAAAATAGATTTTGCAAGACAATTTTAACTGGTGTTGTCTCAAAGTTTAAGTAATTCTCTTAATAATAAAATTAAAAAACAGTTCGCTTCTTTTTTCAATGAAACGTGAATGTGATTGCACACAATTTACTGCCAAAATTTAGCGTGGCGAAGACCCTTATTTTTGTCATTCCTTTGTTATGTGAATTTTGTTGATTGGGCATGGGCCTTCCAACACCTTTGGTTGAAGTTTTTAGCAGCCAAAAATGCACATAGTATTCAAGTGATCATAGCTGTTTAAATGTAAACAAATGTTCAATCAAGAAGTCTGTGAGCTGATGAGCGTTGGGGGGAAATTGTAGGTATGCACTTCACACCTTCGCACTCGGAAAAATAGCTAAATTCTTTCGTTTTCTGTTGTTTGCCCTAAATTTCATTGCCCCCTTTCATGAATGATTCGAGTGGTTTTGAATACAGAGAACTTCCAAGACAGCTTAAATCAACATCTTATCAACGTTGAAATAGCAATTCAACAGAACGGGTAAACCTGCTGATGTCGTTTGAAAGTCTTCGAAAATCGAATCAAAATCGAAAGGAATTCTAGTTACACTACTCAAAACACACAACGTTGTTTCAACGTATATCAGTCATAAAATTCCGTTGATGGAAGGTTAATATCTAGTTGATCAACGTTGAAACCTAATATCAACTAGAATTCAATGTAGAATCAATGTGACTGTGCCTACTGGGAATTTTTAATTTTCCACTAAACTTAATTACAAAAGAGAAAAGTAATTGCAAAAAAATACCTTGTAATACTCTTTGTCTGGACGAATGTTTTGAATTTACTGTAAATAAAATAAAAGATTTTAATAGATTTTAGAACAATTAACTAAGTTTCAGGAATCACCAAAATTGTAACCTGGATGCAGCCTCAAAAAAACCACAAAATGCACCCTGCTTCAATCTGGAAACATTTAAATTAGTGCTAAAACTTCCTAAGTCAATATCGTAATCGTAATTAAAGTTTTATTTACAAGATAAAATAAAATAAAATAAAATAAAATAAAATAAAATTAAATAAAATAAAATAAAATAAAATAAAATAAAATAAAATAAAATAAAATAAAATAAAATAAAAAAAATAAATAAAATAAAATAAAATAAAATAAAATAAAATAAAATAAAATAAATAAATAAATAAAATAAAATAAAATAAAATAAAATAAAATAAAATAAAATAAAATAAAATAAAATAAAATAAAATAAAATAAA